>CAUYQV010132134.1:0-32779 GCA_963574575.1 Galagoides demidoff
TTTCTTTTTTTTTTTTTTGAGACAGAGCCTCAAGCTATTCCCCTGGGTAGAGTGCCATGGCATCACAGCTCATAGCAACCTCCTACTCCTGGGCTCAAGCGAGTCTCCTGCCTCCGCCTCCCAAGTAGCTGGGACCACAGGCTCCTGCCACAACGCCCGGCCATTTTTTGGTTGCAGCCATCATTGTTGTTTGGCGGGCCCGGGCTGGGGATTCGAACCCGCCACCTTAGGTGTACGTGGCTGGCGCCTTAGCCAATTGAGCCACAGGCACCGAGCCATGGAAACATTTCTTGATTCTTGTGAGAGGTGTAACTGGTGGTGCCCAGTGAGGAGATCAGAGAGGATGTTCAGGCCAGCTTTATTGAAAGGGGAGGGTGACCCACCTGGGCAGTGCAAAGCTCTGGGGTAGCTAGAGACTCCTTTTATATGGGGAATAGGGGGTGGACATATTCCATAGCTTGGGGTGGAGGAGTTAGGGTCCTTGGCAGAACTTGTGGGGGTGGGGCTAGCCAGATCCTTTGTGTCTTCACTTTATGAGGAGGCGAAGATTCATGTGTGGCAACATTAGGCCCCCCAATACTTTGCCTGGATAATTTCTATTCATCCTTCAGATCTTTTTTTTTTTTTAAGTGAATTTATTGCTTACATTTATTTCAATGTTTAATATTAGAAATGTTTTAGGTTATTCGTTTAAAAGGTTGGCGACGGTTTTGTGACCATAATATGCTGTAGTAATTTAACTTTTTTGTTCGTATCAATCAGCCTATGGTAAAATTGGTTTCATAACATGCCAATTTGCTTAAAGTTGCAGTTTCCAAGGATCTATTGACAACTTTAGCACTTACTGTACACTGAACAACCAGACTTGTTTCAAGCACACACATAATAATGTTACTAAGGGACTATCCTACCTGCCACCCTGCTGTTGCTACTCTTTTTTCAAGACAGCCATAGAAAAAGAGAAGTGGGCCCCGTGCGGTGGCTCATTCCTGTATCCTAGAGCTCAGGGAGGCCTCCTCCTCCAGGCAGCCCTCCTTCCTTTCTTCCCTTTTCACTACCCCTTTACCCTGTATTATAATTGTTTAAATGTCTATCACCTCAGCTAGCCGGACTGTAGGCATCTTATGTCCACACACCACCCGCCAGCCTCCAGCCCAGTTCCGTGCTCCTGGTGCAAAGCAGAAATCAGTACATGCGTGTGGAACGACACAGTGTGAATGAACAATCAACTCCGCTGAAGCCCCACAGAAACAATGACTAACTCTGCCCATAGGCACAGGCAGTAATTAGCAGGCAGACCTGAGCGGAAGGGCAGTGTGGGCCCAGGATCCTTGTGGTAGTTAAGCCCCCAGAGTGATTTCTGGGCAGATGGCTTTTGAGACTTAAGTGACCGCCTAATCTTTACCAAAACGTGGGTGCTTCGGAGTCACCTGGTGATTCACACAGCTGGTTTGGGAGTTGGACTGCTGCGAGAGAGGGATGCGCTTAGGCGCGCGCGGCGTGGACCTCTGCCCGCCTGCCCAGCCTCTGCCCAGTGCACCGAGGGGCAGCAGAGGGGCCCGCCGTTCTGAGCCCACTGGGGACAAGCATGGAGGCTCCAGGGCTCGCGGGCCGTGGTTTCTGCCGCTTCCCTCCTTTGATGAAAGCAGCCGTTTAAATGGCTTTTGTAGCGGCATGAAAGCGCAGGCGGCTGGCTGCTCCGCGGTGACCTCCTGCTGGTGGTAAATTGCATCTCTCGGCAGAAGTGGCTGCGGGGGGCACCGAGGATCAATAGCGGAGCCCTCCTCCTGGAGGCTGGCCCTGCCCTGCTCTGCCACTGAGGGAGGGGGAAGTACCAAAGCCAGGCCACGCCTGAGGAGTCCTCCCCTTCCCATCAGATGCTGGGCCAGGCAGGAGGACACTGCCTTGGCCGCTTGGATCCTAGGAACTCCTGGGCTTGGTGGGAGGGGCTTGGGGGTGAGTTTGGATCCTGGAGCTGAAGGGGGGGGGGCTGTCATTCCAGACAGAAGCAGCCCACCCCCCACCCCCATGCAGCAGGGACAAGTTTCAAATAAAGGGGCTGTCTTACTAAGATAGAGGTCATGGCCAGCAACAGCCCTGTACTCAACAAGTTTAGGTGTGATTCAAGCTTTGCTTCTTTAGGGCAATTACTTCTTTGGGCCTCAGTTTTCTCATCGGAGAAATGGAATTATAAAGTAGCTTCCTAACGCTGCTGCTGGTAAAGGCTTGGTGAGTGCAGTTACTGTCAGCCCTACAGCCACGCAGGAACGACAAATCCAGAGACATAGTCTTTGCCCCTGAGCCTACTTATCCTCGACTTAGTGCTCCAAACTGTGGCTGATGGGAAGGAACCGGTGCAGAGCAGGAGACATGCTGGCATCGCTGGCTAAGCCCTGGCCAGATCGAGAGGCCTTCAAGCCACATTTTAATTATACCTTTTTAACTTCACTTAACAAAGAATCTGCAATTATAGCACACAAGCCTGCTGTAGCTTTCATTGCACTAGAGAAGTGTGTGTCCGCCAATTATTTATAAGTAAATGTTCCTGTCTTCTCAACCACTATTTAGACAATGTATCTGGGGACACTTTTGCAGAATTGAATGAACTAAACATCATTAGATATTTACATAAACCAAACAAAAACTTTAATGTATCATTTACCTGTTAGGACCTTTTATGAAGGAAGAGCTCATCAGTTGTTAAAAATTAGATGAGATAAAGTAGTTGGCACAGTGCCTGGCTCATGGCATTTGCTCAATAAAAGATACTTATGGTAATATTAAGGTATTAGTGACCCAGCCACAGGGCTGTGAATGTGAGACATGGTTTTGCATGGATTGGGCTCTGCCACACGAACAGAGAATCCTCTGCTTCATATCCCATCCTGGACTCATCTGCTCCACTTCCCAGTCTCACTTTTTTACTCGCCTATGGTCTTCGCCTGAGCACATGTCTAATAAATTTCTTTCAGTGAATTGTTATTTTGAGACCTGCTTCTAGGGAGCCCAATCCAAGACAAAAACCATCACACCACATTGATATTGGGACTCAGCAGATTCCAAGGTGGTTCAACCATTCAGAATTCAGCAGTAGCCTCATCCTTGCTGGTCATGGTAATATCAGTAGTAGTTAATGCTTGTGCCAGACACCACACCAAGTGCTTGACATGTATTAATTCATTTAATGCTCACAGTAACTCTATGAAGAGATGGTCTTTTTTTCCATGTGGCCTTGCCTCGTGACTAGCTTGGTCATCCTCACAGTATGGCAATTTCAGGGTAATCTGACATTTTACATGGCAGCAGGCATCACCCTAAGAATGTGAACAGAGGCTGTCTGGCCTCTTAAGGGCCTAGAACAGCCACAGAATAGTATTACTTCTGCAAAATTCCATTGGTTAAACCAGTCACAAGGGCCAACCCAGATCAAGGGGAGGGGGAAGACCATAGCTCTCTACTGGAGAAGTGGTCAAAAATTTGTGTCCATTTTTACCTTGCCACAGAAAGTGATTTAAGCAAGACATAAAGTTCTATTGTTAAGTTACTAGGATGTTGGGATTGTTTGTTACAGCAACTGGCCTACACTGACTAATACACCCTATTGTCCTTTCATGTGTATAGGCTTATTTGATTCTTTCCTTAACAAGGGATTCCTTACACAAGGACCATCTAGTAAATGAAAAAAAATCTGAGAGAGGACAGAAGACACTGTCCAGGGAATAATCTCTTGTTTTTCTAAAGACCTTAGTTTCTGATTTTCTTCCATCTCCTTTTGTACTGAAAGAAAATAAATTCAAGCAGGACATGTATTGATTCTCATATTTGGTTCAAAGAACAGTTTCTATTAGAGAAATTGAACTAGCACAGAGTGATGAAAACCATCTTGGAGGCATTTGAGTGAAGGTTGATGTCACTGGGAGATTGAAGTTGAAATCCAGCCACCACCATTTCCATCACTGAGACGGTTTTTACTTAAACTCAGTCAGACCCTAGTTTGGTAGGAATCTTTCCCAGCCCAACAGACACCCTGGTTAGAAATCTAAGTTCTGTATTGTTTTGAGGAGGCAAGTAAGGGACATGAACATTCATCTTTCTGGAAAGTTCCAAGGCCAATTAACAATAAATTGGTCCTTGGCAATTAATATAGGAATAAAGTATTTTACAAAATTTCTGAGCACAAGACAGGATGATATTAGCAAAGATACGTGAGTGTAAAGCAGATGAAACTTTGATTTCTACTTACATGCTAATGGACAGGGGTCTCTTGTGGTCTGTGGATTGCTGTAGAATAGGGACAATGTCTTAATGATGCTTCAGTCCTTTCTTTCCCTCATTCCCAGCATCCTGTGCTTCAGCGTGACCTGCTGTCTCTCCCTCCAAAATGTATCCTGAGTGTATTCACATCTCTTCATTGCTCTGCCCATGCCCCAATCTAAGCCACCAGCATTACCTGCAGGTACAATGCACCAGCCTTCCGACTGGCTTTGGCCACATGCTCATCTCTCCCCAAAATCCATTCTGCATGCTTAAGGCCAAGAAGTCATTTTGAAACGAATTATGGCACTCTCCTGATTAAAACTCTCAGGGTTTCGCGTGGTGCTTAGCACAGAGTCCAGAATTCCTTCCATGACTACAGGATCCACAGATTTCAGCCTTTGCATATCGTGTTGACTTCATCTCCTATCCACGTGTGCCCTGGACTAGTGCTCAGCCACATTTTTAGTTATTTAGGCATTCAATTATTCACCCAGCATGGTCTCATTTGCTACTCTCTTCACTTAGGCATGTTCCCCTCTTACCTTCTTGTCCTGATCTCTGCTAACCCTCCCTGATCAGCCTATATAAAAATAGGGACCCCCATCCTCCTCTATCCCCTTACTCTGCTTTATATGTTTATGTCTTCAATTTATTTGCTTATTTATCTTTTATCTTTCCATCTAACATGGTATTTCTATGAGACCCCTTGGCTATCTTGTTCTCTACTGTATTCCTCCAACCCAGAACAGGGCATGCCACAGAGTAAGCATTCAAGAAGTTTCAGTTGGATAAATGAAAAGCTGAATGACCGTTTGGAACTTCCCCAGGGTCTAATGCAGAACTGGGCACAGAGTAGGCAACCACTAACTTTGTTCCACTGGGTAACTGAATGGAAGTCAAAGTGGACAGTGGGTTTACATTGTCACTCATGGCTGTATGGTTGTATTTCAGTACAAGCAACGTGTTCTGCAGCGAGCCCCTCACATCTTAGGAAAAAATGATGTGAGAAATGTACTGCAGAGGAGGGGAAAAGGGAAGATGGGGAGCGGTGTGCTCCCACCTAGCGGGCTCAGTGTCAGGGTCCATGGCACATCTCCTGGGTGCAGGACACAACTGCAACAGGGGTTTTACCTAACAAAGGCAAACATTATAACCTAAATTTTACAAAAAGAAAAAAAAAACAACTAGGAACTTGCTGCAATACAATTTTGTCAGCCATAAAAATAAATAAATAAATAAATAAATAAATGATCTGATTCTAGAAAAGAAAGAAAGAAATGTACTACAGGACGAGGCCAGCCTGTCCTGCCCAACTCTATCTGAGCTTCCAGAGACTCATCCATCATCTCCTCCCTGATCCCCATCACACACTCCAGCACAAACAAGCTGGTCCCGCAAGGAGCTGGTGGGTGAGTATCTTCAAGGCTCGGTTAAAACAGACCATCAACACTCCGAATGTGTAGGCTTAGGTGTGTTCCTAAAAGGATAGACTGTCTGGTTGGATAGATACATAACATGCAGTCAGAATTTTCTTAAATACTGCCGCCTGGATACTATTGTGAGACATTAATTTATATTTTCTCTCTTTTCCTTCCTCCCATGCAGGCAGGTGGCTGGCTTGGTGGTTGATTGCTTTGGGGGAGGAATGTGTCAGGCCTGAAGGCAGAAGTATCCCCCGAGATTTCTGTCTTTGTTGCTGACAACTTAAACATGTTGAGGATAGGTTTGTGGGAGGAGGCAGGGTGGCTTGGACGACTCAGAAAGGAGAGAGAGGGACTTCCCTCTGACTAAGATAAAGAGATATCCTCTGGGCTGGGGAAGGGGAGAAGCCATGGGATCCTCAGAGCAGTGGGGAGGTGGAAAGACCCCAGGAGGAAGTGGGTATGTGATGTGTCCATGAACATAAACCCATGGGGACCCAGGTCCCCAGCCTGTCCAAAGATCCTTGTGTTCCATGCCTGAGGTGGAAGCAGCAGAGAGAAGCTGGAGTTGAAGGCACCACAAGGATGAACGGAACACTCAGGGCTAATGGACACCACAGCACAGAAGCTGCCTTGGTAGGGAGGCTGTGCTGGGCTCAACGGAAAGCCCAAGAAACTGAGGTGGATGTTCCTACTAATTCTGTGAGGGTCAAATGAGAAATCTGGCTGGTTTTTGAAATAAGATATGATCATTCTTGCCCCCCTGGACTTTTAGAACGGAGACTCCCATCCACTCTGTGTTCATTGTTGGTGGGCTGAGGACGGAATGGGAGAGGAAGTGATAGATGGGTGAGCTGATGGAGTTTCTGGCTGATGAAGGGGATGGATGAGTCTGTATGGACTGGGTTTCCAGGGTGTCCTTGAGAGTTTCAGAAGAGTTGCTTCTCCTGGGCTCTGTATTCACAGTTAAGGAAGTAATCCATGCCTAATGATGCCATAAGCACTATTGCACCTTCTTTTGTGTAAATAATGTCTGATAAAATGAGGCGCAAGCCTGCTGTTGCAAAGAACACTTAGCAGTTAAATGCTTTCTTTTCCACTCCATTGACTCTCCCTATTTATAGCTATTCCAGCAGAGCATTTGTGTCATATTCCTTTCCTACCAGCTGCCCATCTCCTCATCTTAGTCATGAAGGGAAACCCGTAGGTACTGTCCCCAAACCACCTGTTGCCTACGGTGCTGGCCTCTGCTTGGGTCAGGTGTCAATAGAGAAAATATGGAGTAAGGACTTGTATTCATTTGTTATCTGTTGCTTATAACAGAATGCTTGAAACTGGGTGATTTCTAAAGAAAAGAAATGCATTTCTTACAGATGTGGAGGCTGAGAAGTCCAAGGCCAAGGCAATGTACCCGGTGAGTTTTCTTGCTGGTGGGGACTCTACAGAGTCTGAGGTGGTGCCAGGCACCCCTCCCCCAGCCTTATCCTCAACACGTTTAAGTTGTCAGCAACAAAAACACCACCAAATAGGTGTCCTCAAACTATGACGCATGGGCCACGTGTGGCCTGCCTAGGACATTTATCTGGCCCACTGGGTGTTTTTGCTGCCACTGCCTGTCCTGCTTAGCTGATTCGTCCTGGGGCCTACAGTCCAGCCCTCCAACGGTCTGAGGGACAGTGAACTGGCCCCCTGTTTACAAGTTTGAGGACCCCTGAAAGCATGCTATGTGCTAACTCAGGTCTCTCTTCCTCTTAAAACCACCAGTTCCGGGTGGAGGGAGGGGGATTGGAGGGATCACTTCTGTGGTTTATCTTATAAGGGTACAAGTGAATCTTTCTAACAGTAGAATATGAACATTTTAACACAATAACTAAGAAAATGACTTGAAGGCTATGTTAACCAGTTTGATGGAAGTGTTTCGGATTGTGTATGAAAACACCACACAGTACCCCAGAAGTGCATTAATGTACATAGTTACCATTCAATAAAAAAGAAAAAAAAAAGAGATTAACAACAACTAATGACAAAATAGAACAATGTACTATAATAAAAGTTATGTAAACATGGTCCAAAAAAAAAAAACCCACCAGTTCCCTTCCCATGATAATCCATTCATCCATTAACCCACTGATCTAGGAATGGATTAATCCATTCACAAGGGCAGAGCTCCCATGACCCAGTCACCTCTCAATATGGCCACATTGGGGATTAAATTCCTACCTGAGTTTTGGAGGGAACAAATATTGAAACCATAGCAAGTCTCTTTTCTCTTCCTCTCTGGACTTGACCCAGAAACATCTTTGCCAAATGAGACAGTAACAGTTCCTTGACTTGGTTAACCTGGTCATGGATAATTGGTATCTACTCAGAGGGGATTAAAGACCCTGTGTTGAGAAGAGGCTTTTTTGTCTTGAAAATAGGACAAAGGGCATGGACATAACTAATGTGAAGACTTCAACCTATGTTGGGACAGACTAATACTAACGCTAGCATTAATATTAATCTTTATTGAGTTGTTTGTGATGTGCTGAGCAGTGCGCTAAGAATGTACATGCATTAACCACTTAACTTCACCCCAACCCCACGAGATAGTTTTGAGTGGGCAGTGTTGATCAGAGAGGAGTCCACTCACAAAAGGAGGTAAGGTATGAAGAAGTAAAACAGGTTATGTGAACACATTCGGGACAAACCACAGAGGCCAGTTAAGTCTTACCCATAGAAAGACAAAATAAGGAGCAAGGACAGGCAGAGAACCACAGGATGGTTTTTGTTGTTTGACACTCAAGAGTAGATTCTAACCCAGCAGATTTCCTAAGACTGAATTCAACTTCTGGTTGACTCTGTAATAAGATCCTCAGTTTAGGGTAATAACATTATGATGAGAAAGTGCAAATGAAATAAATAGGAATTAGAGAAAGTTGTGGGTGGCCTAGTTAGAGCCATCTTGAGGGAAGGGAGATGTAGTAAAGGGCAGGAGGGAAAACGTTTGGATTATTTTTAAAAGTCACTTTGAGAGGACTGAGCATGGAACTTTGGTTTTTCCTATAGGCCTTTGGAAAAAGTGGAGTGGAAAATAAACCATTTGCTTGATTTAAAGGATATGGATGCAGAATTATCTATTTGCTTTTTCCACCACTGGCATAGCCTGCTGGAGCAACATTTCCCTGGGAAATGGTGAAAGACCATCTTCCTGATGATACGTGATTCCGTATTTGGCTTTGGACTCTGGGGTCATGACTGACCTGGGACCTGACACAGACTGTCCCAGAGTTAATCCTTGCTTCTATAAAGCAGGTCAGCTCAGGCTACCACCAAACTGATTGTGACAATCTCCTGCTTAGATTTTTCTTTTGCTCTCACTAACACCATGCCTCCAAGGAGTAATGGAAAAGATAGACGGTCAATAGTTCTACTGTTGACATCACTTTATGGACAAGAAAATTGAGGTTCAGAAAGGCAAAGTAAGACATATGATAGAGTGGGGATTAGAATCCAAATATTTCTGTTTTCAGTTCAGGCATATCATTCTCTTCAGACTCTTACCGACCTTCTCAAAAACAAGAGATTTAAGGAAGAGAAAGAAAAAATAGCAGTTAAATTGTTAAAATTGGTCACAGTTCTTCCCTCTCTGAATTTTTTCCCCTTGCAATGTGACTTGGAACGTCCTCTCATCAAGAGGCAGAGTTTACGCCCCTACCCCTTGAAACTGAGCAGGACTTGTTACTTGCCAGGGAAGTGCGCACCTGTCAATTCTGAGCCCCAGCCCCAGGCACTCTTGGGGGCTTCCATGCGCTCTCTTTGAACCCTGCCGTTGCCATGTGAACTAGCCCAGGCTAGCCTGCTGGAGGATCCAAAACCCCAGGGAGCTGAGCTGAGGACCCCAGCTGACTACAGATGTAAGAGGTTAGCAGAATAGCTCTGTCAACCCAGGGACTCATGAGCAATAATAAATATGTATTGTTTATCACTGAAGTTTTGTGATTGCTCCTTACACAGCACTGCTGTGGTCATAGACAACTAGCACAGAAGGCTATGGAGACTCCACCCCAGAAAGACGAACAATAGAATACCAGACAGGAGGATGGCAAAGGTGATTTGGCAGGTCACAAGGACTCCGGGAATCTGAAACCCTCTGAGGATTCTGTACTAAGTGATAGGAAAAAATAGATATTATCTAACAACCTGGAGACATTGCCCTTGGAGAAGGAAAGAGGAAACCAACATTTTGTGCCAGGTAGTTCAGAGCCATGACTGAAGGTCACACAGATGAGACATGGTGGAGTAGGAATTCTCATCTGGGTCTGATGGACTCCAAAGACCACCTTCCTACTAGATACCATGCTTTTTATCTCATCATTGAGCAGGTGTTGACTATGCTGGGCCCTACACAGGTCTGGGATGGAAGACAGTCTCTGTTCCCAGAGAACTGGAAATCCACGTGAGCTAAGGTGTTTGGGGAGCTATGAGACAAGTGCACTCAGAGTGCGGTTCCTTCCCAACAGAGAAATGCTGGGTCAGAGGGTTCTGGATTCAGGTAATGAACAGCGGGCAATGGTTTTCAACTCCCCAATTTATTTCTCGCGCTGGGTTTCAGGCAAGACTGAATTCAGAGCTACAGTTCCACTGGGTGGTGGGCTTGGGAGTGTTGTAGTCTAGGTTGTGGAGAGGGCACTAGGGTTAAACTTGGATTAGACTTTGGCTTTTGTCTGAATTTCCCTGGGAAGTGTCAGGTCTTCACTTAGCTTTGATTTTGACTTGGCTTAGGACTAAGTTTTGTGCTCCAAAGGGAAGTGGGCTTAGGGCCACCACCGGGTAGTAACATTCTGATTGACCTCGCTTTGATTACCTTTTGTTCCTCTGGCTAAATCAGCCCCAAGCATCTCATCTTCTGAGAAGTGTTTCTAAACTTCACTGGAGGAAAGCCTCGCTTTCTCTTTCACCCAAAACTAAAAAGGTGGAAGCTTTGCAACAACTATACCACTTCCTTAACACCTGCTATTGGTGAATCCTGTGTTGTCCCCGAACCAAAAAGAACTCTGAGGACAGATTCCGACTGCAAAATGCCAAGCCAGTCCTTTTTAAGGACTTATGGCCATGAGGTTGAAGAAGCCAGGCTCCCCCTATGACTACCTTCTGACTGAGCCAGTGGCCACCAAGCCATGTGCAATGTGTATGCTTGTATGTGTATAGCAAGCTAAATAAACCTGGGGACCTGGTATGCTTTTGGGGGGCTTTATTTGGGGGGAGAGGATAAGAGTTCTAAGCCAGAAAAATTGATAGCTGCCCTATTTCTGCAGGATCTAGGCTAGTGGGTACCTGTGTACCCAAGCCCACTAAAACACCTATAGGGCCAGAACAGGTTTGCCAAAGTGAATTTCAAGATTCTGGGCCATAGATGGCAGCATCTACAGAAAATGGGGCCACAGCTGGAAGCCACATCAAGAGAAGATACAGGAGCCAGGAGATGGGAAATTTAATAATCACGTTAAAAAATTAAACATCAGGCCCCAGTGCTTGTCACTTTCCATCCGTTGAGATTCACAGCACTTGACATCCAATTATAATTGTGGGTTCCTATAAAACAGCCCATTAACTGCAACTATAAATTATTATTGCTTATGTGGAGTAGGCTGCAGGCTTAGTAGCTGATACTGAGGATTATGGAAATGACTAACAAGTACCAATGTTTTGTGGAGTCTTCTTGCTCTGGGGAAGATGTATGGACCCTGGAGGAAGGAAGATGTCTGTCTCAGAGTTTGGACAACATGTTTTGGCACAAATTGCAACTTCCTTTGTATTGGTAATTGATGGAGGGAGGGCTTCTTTCTCCATGCTCCTCAAATTTCCTACCTAGTCACCTTCCCTAGACAGGACCTTACATGACTGTGTTTAAGGGCCTGCTCAGCAAGTCCATGCATGTGTATACATGTACACACACACACACACAGAGTCACAATTGTTATCCATTGCTCACATTCCCTTTCTATGTATCGGACAAAAGCCAACTGATTTCCCTGTATTTTCATATCACCTATGGAGTGGTGACATGATTAGTACCCTTTACCACACATGGAACTGAGGCATGGAGATGTTTTAGGTAATTTGCCTAAGAGCACAGACCTGGTAGATGGCAGAGTTCAGAAACCCAGGCAATGTGACTCTGGTTTGGGCTCTTCACCACCTTCCCACACTGCCTGCCAAAAAATGCCCTTTCACAAACAGCTGTGAGACGTGCATAGTATCACTGACAGACATCCACAGCTATACTCCAAACACTTTCAGAACACACAGTTCTGCAAAGGCCACAGTCTTAGCCACTCATGGATTCATACATCGATCCTCTAATACACACACCCCCTGTCATGCCCACAGTTTCACACACACGTAAGCACATACCCCCCTACACACACACACACACAGACACACACACATTGTGTAACTCCTGCCAACTGCTTCTATCTCTGAAAGAAACATCAACCTAGCCTATGGATCCAAGGAAATACTTTTTAAAGTTCTTTAAAGAGTTTAATTATTTAGCAATCCCAGCTTTGGAGGCTTGAGCAACAGCAGTTTGGTCTTTGTAAAGATTCTAGGCACTCCCAGCAGAGTGGGAGCCCCAGCTCTGATGGAGTTTTCTTTCGTTCTGACTGCACCACTCTGTATCGTCTGGGAATTCTCCAGAGCTTCTGTCTGTTGTGAATACCATCTCTCTTTTCCAGAGTTAGTACCGCTTTTTGATTTTTATCCCTTCAGTGGCACTTTGGGAAGGAACAGAGATAAACATGTAAGGTAGACTCACCCTTCGGAAAATGAAAGTTTTCCATTGCATTTTAAAATTTGGTAATTTTATTTTTATTGCACAAGAGTACGTTATTGTCTGCTTAGCGAAACCCTGGGCATCTATCATCACGTTGAATATTCTCAGGCATTCTATGATGTAGGGGCCATCATTACTAGCCTTTTTACAGATGAAGAAACTGAGGCATATGAGATTTACTTAATCAACTCACATGACTAAAAACATGGCCAAGCCCAAATTTGAACCTGGTATAAAGTCTATCATTTTAACCTAATCTATGCCTTCTGTTGGCTGAAAATAATATTTCTTAATTGTTTTCTTTTTATAAATGCAATGTATTTGTACAAATTCAAATCTCGAGAAAATATGGACGGGGAATAATTATGAAAACCTTTTTCACTTTTTCTTGGCTTGTGCTAAGAACCTTCTAGCACAATCTTGGCTTACATTTAAGAACTTTTTAGCACAGGCTCTTTTTAAACTCCTAGGTCTACTTTTAGTTTTTTTCTTTCCCCTATAACTTTTTTCCCCCCTTGGGCTTCTTTACAGAGGGAGATTTCTTTGTCTATTTTTTTTTTAAATGAGTCTTTGTTCAATCTTTTTGTCTCAGTTTAGGGCGAGATGGGAAAGCTTGTATTTTTGTAGCTGTCTTTGGCTGGATTGGGGTTTTGATTGCCTTTGACGATGAGCAGGAAGTGAGTTTCTGGGGGAGTCAGCATTGCAGAAGTTTCCTGCTGGGCAAAGCAGTTTCCTTTCTGAATTTATTTTGGCAACAGAAGTTAGTAGGACACTGCCCTCTCCTCTACATGTCCTCATTAGGAACTCACTGCAGAAAAACCTCTGCTTGGCCTGGTACACTGTCCTAGGGAATTGTCAGGGCCAACAGCTCTGTGGGCCAGCGTTAAGGCTGCCACATGTCCCGTGTCCTGTGTCCTGCCCTCAATGCATCACTCTGAGCTGGGGGTTCTTTGTGGACATCGCTCACTGGGCCATGGCTTTTTGCTGGCCAGCTTCTGTCTCCCAGTACAGGTAAATATCTCCCCACAAACCATCTATTGTTATTTCTATTCTTGTGATCATTTCAATTGGGCCTTATGAAGCAAAGGAATCGAAAGCATGAGCTTAAACTATTATAATAAAATGCTGATTTTAAATTCCCTTTTTAACAAGAAAAAGGACTGAGAGGATAAATACCCCAAAGGTGTATCTGGGTAGTGGAATTATAGGTGGTTTTCATTCTTCTCTTTGCAATTTTTCTTACTGCAATTGGATATATATTCTTTCACTTCATAGTTTTTATTTTTTAATCTCAAAATTCCTAGCATATAGAAAACAATGTAACAGATAGCCAAGTGCTTACTGTAAATGTTTAACACATGTTAGTATTTGCCCTGTTTGTTGCGGATTTTTTTTTTTTTTAAAGGTATCTGTTTTATAATCAAAGAGTTCAATACTCAGACAAAGTTAACTCAGGGACTCTCTAGAGTCCTTCTGGAAGTGGTTCATTTCTTAGCAGTGGAATAGGCAGCTAATGCTGTGGACAGGAGCTGGGTACCTGGCTGTCAGGGTCACCAATCAGATTTGGGGGCAATGTTGCTATTGCACAGATGTTGGGAGGGAAGTTGGAGGAGGCATGCACAGATCTGATGCCTGGGAAGCTTTCACAATTCTGGAGTCTAGTGACATCCACTCCATGCCTCATGGACCTCTGAGAACCTCGTTACTCAAAATGGTGGATGCAGAGCAGTATCCCCTGACAGCTTTTTAGAAATACACTGTGCTTCTCACACATAAGGTTCTGGGGATCTTGTTAAAATGCAGATTATGACCCAGCAGGTCTGGAGTGGGGTCTGGTATCCTGCATTTCAACAGTCTCCTGGGTGATGCTCATGGTGCAGGTCTGCAGAACACGCGTTGTGTAGCAGTGTCTTAGAGGGCTTTGTGTTACCACACGCTGAAGGGAGGAAGCCCCGCTCTGGGTGGATATGGCTGGCACCTACTCTCACTGATTACAGCCAATGTTGTAAATGTTTTAAAATGTTTTGAATACCATCCTCCTGGAGAAAGTGTTTGGCCATAAGAATGCTTCAGGGTTTGCTCTCAATTTTGAGTGCCCCAATTATTGTAATTAAGTCTTTGAATAGAATCCATCAAAACTCAAAAGTGTAATCTGTTCTAGCCATTACCAAAAAAGGATACGTTTCTATAACTTCCCAAATCATTATTTATAGTCAACATTTCTCGAAGGGAGATGAATGTCTCATTGCTGATATGTGACATTAACACATTAATAATTTAAAAATTTTTAATGTTTGTTGGGATTTGAGGGATACAATGAGGTAAACAACCCTATGTTTTCCATCTGAATTCTGAACCAATTGAGCAAAAAGACAAAAGCATAAGCCAAAATGGGAGATGGCAATAACATTCTCATTATGATAAAGACTAGGCTGAGATCCGATCTTATGAGAGTCCAGGAGCCTTACTAATGCCCTGCCCACCTTGGGCCATCTGCTGGGAGGGTGGGCAGCCCACTCGTAGGTAAATGTGATTTTTAGGAGCAGATCCACTTACCTGAAACACTGCCTGACTCTAGTCTGCGTGGAGAGGGAAGGAGAAAGAGGCAAAAACTAAGGTTTTTGACAAATTACCCCCACCCACCCATAACTGCACCCACCAACCAGATTAATCCCGTGAAGAGAAGAAAGGGTAGGTAAGCTGTAAGGAGTGCTTTGTGGAAATCTCTTCCCTTAGAAACCACAAGTAGAGGGGAAAGACATTGCTTTATGTCAATAGTTGTGCTTCTGTATTTTACAATTAATTAAGAAAGTGGCTTTCTATTATGATAAAACATAAGGTTCCCTTTTGAAATCAACTGAAGTAGATAAAATGGAGATAATTTAAAGAAAAAACTATTAAGGCAATGATATAGGTAATACATGGATATGGCAAAATTATAAAGAGGATGCCCAAATATCTAAAATTTAGGAAATACTGGCTCATTTACTTACTATTCTCTGAAATCTCCTTGCCCCATTTCATCTTCACAAACTGAAGATCAGAATCTCTTGTCCTAAAGTTCTTCATGAGGGACAGAAGTCTTTAGTTCCATCTTTGACCATTAAATATAGTTTGATTCAGTTTTGCTTGAGTGGTTAGAACAAATAAACTAAGACGCTTGGCATATCATTGGCCTTGATTTCACATATATAAATCATTTATGGGTCAAGTCATATGATCTTAATAGTATTGATCCAAGGCTTTTAATTCTGTCTCTCATTTTTTAAAAAATTCATGGTGAGAATCCAAGTGGGTAGGATGGCAAAATCCATTTTTTAAAAATGGCATATGATGAGACTGTGTCCTTCAACAATGTGATGCAGTGTTTTTTTTTTTTAGATGAACTAGGACCATGTTCCACTGCCGTGGCAAACAAGAAACCAGTGTCTTTTTATCCATTGCATGTCAAGGTTATACTCACAGGCTCCAGGAGGCCACCTGACTAAATGGTACCAGGTAGAATTAGCTAAATGTGAATTATGCCAAAAAGAAAATAGGGATTTGGCAGAAAAATCCTGGCATGAAAATGACAACATTAAATTATTCTACCCCAAAGGTTTATTCACTGTGTTACCTGGGGGACATTTTGCTGCCAAATATTCATGAAAGGTTAATTGCTGCATATTCGTACTCGAAATCAAAAGCAGTCTCTAAGTATGCTTATATAAGGAGTGATAGCTTCTCCTCTACAAAAATCCCTCAGAGAAGATGGAGCCATCTTATCTTTCAGTCCTTATAAAGTCTCCAGGCTACAAGGCATTCTCTAAATTACTTTCTTTTGAACCACCAAGTACTGTTTGTACAACCTGAAGTGAGCTAATTTGGGATGTTTATACAGGTCCTTGGATAGACTTGGTAAAAAAGAAGGCAAAGAAGTTTGACCCAGAGTTAGTCCTTGTTCTGGGTGATGCGAACTTGTAGTGTATGTGTTGAATGTAAACAAGCTGTTGGAAAGTCAGCAAGATGTGAAGTGATGACAGTGCTGGGATCATTACCACACCCCTTCCCAACCAACCCCCTAAAAGCCCAACTCCTTGAACACCTCGAGAATGGGTGCACGGGACTGGGAGGAAATTCTGATGGTGTCACCATACCTAGATTTTAAAAGTAGGGTTTTCCCAGACAACTCTTAGACAATGTGGAACAAGATCCTGATCAATGAGAATTTAAATAATATTGTGTCATATGCTATGAGAAGGAAGAGAATCAATATTATAAATTTATATATTTGTCCAGATCATGTAATTTTAAATACATTTGAGTGACTGAAAAAAAAAATTAGACATTACAAGTAGAGAGTTATTTCATCTAAATTCCTGAAAGTTTCCCTGCGGTTAAGCCATGTGAGGTTGCTACTTTTCTAGGCCAACAGACCTTAGTATTAGCAATTTTGTGTGGTTCAACTTCACAGACTGCAGTTGGCAAAACACTTTAAAAAATATCATTGGGGAAATGGTGGATCACCTTGGCTGGGGCAGGCATTTTACACTATAAAGTGAAAGGGGGAACTTGGAACTTTCCAACCTCAGGCTCTTCCAGGAAAAAGCCATGATGGTGTTTTGGAGATTCAGTGGAACGTCTGTCAAATTTTTTAAGTAACTGAGAACCACTGTGAGAGACAAACGTTGGCTCTGCCAAGGGTGGCCCAAATAGCCCTCTTCTTTTTAGAATAATCAAGCCTTTAGTTGTTTTTATTATAAATTATATATTTTTTGTTGACTATTTGCCCAGTTTCTTTGTTAGAGAGATCTTCTATCACATGAAGTCGTAGAAAACTTATCTTTCACATGCAAATGAAATTGGTGGCAAATTTTGCCTCTGGCTAATCAAATGGTCGAGGTCCTAGGAGGGACAAGAGAATCCTTCTTCAGTTCTCCTATTTCTATAGGCTTTATCTCTCTACTGGTCTGGACTGCCTGTAATTTGCAACTCTTGGGCTACAGGACTTTGATCCCCCATAGAATCGCCTTCATAGAACTATTATTTCCTATTCTTATTAATTCATACTTACCATTATTTTATATATAAAAAAAGCAATATGTGGATTATCCCAGAATTTTCTGTAAAAGTAATCATGAAGGGTACTTTCTGTTGACTAGCATCTCTCCTGTAAAGATCTCCCTCAGGAAATTGATTCTCTCTTCTTCAAGGTCCAATCCTAAGACCCCATGAGGCCTATTACTCACCAGTTTTCCTCTTTGCCTTGATCGTTAGCAAACTCAGAGCTTCTTCTGAGCTCAATCCCCATAAAACTTTTCTCATTATTTCTTGGTATGATTCTACCTTCCTCTTGATTTATGTGGAATTTTGGGGTAACCCCCAGTAACAATTCCACTCTCCAAATATCAGCTTAGTCTTGGAGAGTAGCCTTGGTCAAATCCCTACTCTGTACCTCTCTCTGCTTGTCCTTGTGTGCCTTGTTTTGCCACACACACACAAGGAAGAAAGAAAGAATGAAAGAAAGAAAACCCCAACATTTGTGTCCAATTTCTTAATTCTCAGATAATAATATACTGTGCTTAATGAATGCCAGCACAAAGACAATGCGTATCTGTTCTCTATTCTCAGGTCTAACAAACTTTGTTGACAGCAAGTTCTTCTTAAAAGACAATTAAAACTTTAGTGTTGCAGCTCAATTCTCTTCCTCCTAACAATAAGGGATTTAGAATTAGAAGTTATAGATTCAAGCCCTGGCTGTGCAACCTCAGAATTCCCTTTGAAAAAAATCTCTGGGCTTCAATTCCTTCTCTGTGCAAAATGAGAACAAAAATTTTAGTTATCAATTAACATTTCAGTATGCATGTGAAGTAAATCTCAAAGTCAAGCTGGGGGAAGGTGTATGAGGGGCTGGGTAAACTCACACCCAGTGCACACGATCTGGGTGAAGGGCACACTTAATAACTTCAATTCTGCACAAAAACAGAGTATGTAAATACAACATGTATACCCCCTAATATTCTGAAATTTTAAAAAATCTTATTACTCAGAGAGAAAATGATATGAAGTATATAAAGGAACTTGATTCCCTTAAGCCAGTGTATAGTTACGTTATTATTATTCAAAGGCAGGAGGAAGATAGAAGTCAGGTATAAAGTAACTCCGAATCCCGAGTACTTTGCCTATACTGTTTACATTTGCTTTTCCAGGTTATGCAGACTCCCTGTGCTAGGCCTCCACACAAGGGCACTGAATGGCTACAGCCTCTGGGAAGAGGGATTAGCACTATAAAGGTGACATGAATTGCCATTAAAGCCACTGTGAGAGCCTACAACTGTACCCCAGGAGGACCAGATTCATCTGCGGATAGTGAACTGCAGAGCCTACACTGGTCTCTGATGCAGTCAAATGACCAGCATAGAAGGATAGCCAGGTCAGGGGCTGAAGCACAGCTGTGGTCAAAAACATCCCTCTCTTGACCTTGAGAGGAACAGTGTCCCTTCCTAGAAGTGTGAGGCAGGATAGCAAGCCCATTCACAGATGGCCAGGTGCCAGCCCCACTGCCAGGTTGAGCATATGTCCAGCGACTGGTACTCATCAGGTAAGCTCCAGGAGGAGTGTGTCGGGGTGAGCCACGTCCATGAAGAATGTGCCAGCCATGATCTAATTAGTCACGTGTGGTCATCATGCTCTGGTCAGAGGTGGATCAGTCACACACCTATCAGTCACACAGAGTTATCTCTGGTTCTTCAAGGCACATGAATGTGAAATCAACATGCACCGGGCACAGGCTCACGGGGCACATTTCCATCAGACACGCTGCTGAGTGAGGAAGGGGCACAAACTGCGTGCTCCCAGGACCAAGATGGGAAGGGTGGTGGAAGAATTAGGCAGCTACTGGAAGCCTTTCTGTCCATCTGGCAATTCTCTGTACTGGCTTTTGTTCACAGTCTGGTCCCTTCTCCTGCAGTCGGTGTGTGTATGTGTGTGTGCGTGCACGCACACATGGGGCATGTGGATACCAAGTGGGAGTGGTGGGGGAAATAAAGTGTAGTCACATCTTACTCAGAAATTGGGTTCTAAAGTCAACAAGTCAGATGACAAAGCATGCAAGTGAAATAACCTTGAGAAACTCCGTCAATCCTACACTGCCAGTTTCATCCTCTGTCTTAGTCTATTTGAGCTGCTGTAGCAAAAATACTACAGACTGGATAATTTACAAACAATAGAAATTTATTTCTCACAGTTCTGGAGGCACGAAGTCCAAGAGCAAGGCCCCAATAGGGTTGGTGTCTGGGGAGAGCCTGGTCTCTGTTTCCAAGATGGTGTCTCGAATGCTGTGTTCACACATGATGGAAGAATGGAGGAAAAAGGGGCTGAACCCACCCCCTCGAGCCCTTACAGAGGGCACTAATCCCATCTGTGAAGGCGGAGACCTCATGGCCTAATCCCCTCCTCAAAGTTCCACCTCTTCATACTGTTGCTTTCAGGGTTAAGTTCCAGCAGGACTTTTGGAGAGTTCAAACATTCAAACCAGTGTGCCTTCCATCACTGCTCCTCACAGACAGGGTAGGGACTTAGACATATAGAAAGAGTCTTGGATATCTGGAGGTAAAAATATCTCGGTGCTAATTTCAGGGCCATTTAGTGGCAAGAATCCCAACAAATAGCAGTCAGGGCTGCCACGCATTACCTTACAGTTTGTGCCCTACACAAAGACGCCAGCTGGGGTTTGGGGGGTGGGCAGGGTAGGGGCTGACATCCGATCTGCACTACATTCACTATGCTGTGTGCCCACATGGCTGCGTCCATCCTAAAGTGGCACCTTTTTCTCATTTATCTGCCAAGAAGTGCCTTTCCCTAACTCTCACAAAAGCTAATGATGGCAATGAAGATCCCAAAAGACCTGAGAGATCCCAAGCAGAGGATCAAGCCTAGGAACAGGTCTATTCTTGGAGTGAAGCAATAGTGAACATCTAGCATTCAGAGTAGAATGTTCCAGTAATTCATTCATTTACACAAATGGTTACTACGTATCCACTATATGCCAGGTACTGTGCTGAAGAAGGTGGACATAGTCTCTGCTTTCAGGGAGCGTCCAGATCCACAAAAGAAACAGATCTCAAAGAAGAAAACTGTTATATAGTGTCAGGTAGTGATAAGTGATATAACAGAAGAAAACAATTGTAAGACTGAGCAGGAAAGGGAGGGCAACTCTAGGTAGATACTTGGGTTGAGGATTAAATGATGAGATGGAGTCGGTTGTGAAATCTTGAGGATTAGCCCGATAGGAGGAAGGAGCTGTTATTGGAGTTCAGGGTAAGATCAGAGTAAGAGGCATGGAGAATGATCAGAACCAAAGAAGGACAACCCAGAAGATTAAACCATGAGGAGCAGCATATAGGGACACCTTTGACATATGGACATCAAAGATACCCAGGGATTTACCATACAGACTGGGGCATTTTGGGGAGTGGAAGGGGCAATGTTGATTATTACTCCAGAACAATGAGTATAAACTGGGTCTGTTCTAGGAGAACCAGGGTGAATGATTACCTTACCCTGGGGGCCATGAGTATGGGATTTATTTGGCCAGAGAATCTGGAGACCAGAATTAAGACTAAGCCAGTTTACACTGAGCCACTTGATCCTGAGCTGTGACTTAATCCACTCATTCTTAATATGAAGGAATAGGCCATAGAGAGAACCAGACACTGGGAGCTGTGCTACATAGATAAGGCTCGTGGCCAAGACAGCTAGGTGTCCCCCAATGTATGTTTTCCCCTCTTTTTATGGGAGAACATCCTACCTTTGTTTTCTGAGTACAGTACCATCATAATTAAAGGTTGCCTTTTCCAGCTTCCCTCGCATCTAAATGTGACCAAGGTGACTGAGTTCTACCCAAGGTGGTGCAAAGGAAAGTGGTACCATGTCTTTGTACAAACCTGGCAGCACCATTCATGATATGAGGAAACTGTGAGTAGAAATGATGTTGTAACCTCAGATGGAAGAAGCATGTTCTTCCCATGCCCCCTTTTGCTCCTAAGAACCCGAATGCACCAACTTTCAATGGCAATAGAATTCTAACCCGCAGCCTCTTTGGCAAACTGTAGCAACTGACCCAGAATGGGCAGGACTTGGTTAATTACTGTCAGCTTCCCAATTTTTTGTTTCAACTCAGGGCCAGCCAGGGAAAGTCATGTATACCTGCAAACCAATCACGTAAGATGCTTTACTCCCAATGAGCCAGCCTCCAGCCCCTCTGTGCCAACAGCCTCCCATCAGGGCACACTTGCAGCCTTCTCTCTTTTCCATTCTAATGCTTCCCCACTCACTCCTCTGCCTGCCTTCGAGTCTCTGCCAAGTGCAGGACTTCTTGCTACAGCAAGCCCTGCATCAGCAGCCTCTGTTTGCTCCCTTTTGGAGGAGGTGGGGTCTTCATTTTTTTCTACACCTACTTCTTGCTGAGTGGAATACAGACATGGGTGAACCAACTTGAAGTGTGGGCACTGGGATGCTAGAATCCCCAGTTACTGTTTTCAGGAAATTGACATATACTTTAGGTGTCAGTGACGGACAAACCTGCTTCAATTTTTTAAGGCACTGCTATTTTGGGTCTCTGTTTTAGCAACCTAAACACACACACACACACACACACACACACACACACACACTCTGAGGAGCCTTTTTTAGCTCAGATTGACTAGTCAAACTTCATCTATTTAAACCACACTAATTTGGAACTTCTGCAAATCTGCCCTGGGGCTGCCTGGGTAAAGGGTACATTTGCACTAGATTAAAAATCAGAGTTTTCTGAGCAGATTCATGTACTCCAGATTCCACTCATTTAAACTGTGGTTTTTAAGTTACTTTAGCATCTTTTATTTGCATACAATGATTGATATGCTAATTATAAGAGACTCATACCTATTCATTAATACTTGGAGTGTACTTAGTCCTGGCAGCCTGACAGTGCTTGTAGTGCAAAAGAATAAAGCTGCACCTCTGTACACAAAATTCATAATTTTTATCAATTCTAAACAAACTCTTCCCAGTCAGAATAAAAAAGCAAATTTCACTGACTCTTTCTTGGGTGATTCCTTTATGTCCCAATGTGAGTCTTTCTTTGGATACAACTTTAGCCACTACATGACTCAAAATCACAGGACACAAAATAATTTTGGATGGGGAATTATAAGTGCAATTTATTAATGTCCACATTTAATCTGTCCTTCTGGTTACCAGATTTAAGGCAGAAACAGCTTATACTGTCCTCCATGTCACTTCTCTAGACCCACAAGGCAAGCATGGAGGAGTAGACCCATGGAACTAATTTCTTGGGGCCACAGGCCTAGCCATTTAATGCCCTGTAAGATGCCTGGGTCAGGAAGGTGGGCCAAGAAACAGAGCTAATGTCTTAGACTTTTGTGTCTTTTTTTTGTGTGTGTGGAGATAGAGTGTTACTTTATCACCCTCGGTAGAGTGCCGTGGCGTCACACAGCTCACAGCAGCCTCCAACTCCTGGGCTTAGGAGATTCTCTTGTCTCAGCCTCCCCAGTAGCTGGGACTACAGGTGCCCACCATGACACCTGGCTATTTTTTTGTTGTAGTTTGGCTGGGACCAGGTTTGAACCCACCACCCTCGGTATATGGGGCCAGCACCCTACCCACTAAGCCACAGACACTGCCCCAACTTTTGTGTCAGACCTGATTTTCAGGGAACGTCTACCATGTCTGACAGAGAAGACAAAGGCAAAGAGGCCCCTGAATTTTAGCAATCCTCCTGTTCTTCTCTGGGGACTACAGTGCCATCAGAAAAGTGTGTCCCAGAAATGCAGGTCCCTGGGACATCCTTGACCTCCAGCCTCCAACATCCATCCAACATCCATCCAATGCCCCCATCCATCTATCCACTCACCCAACATTTGCTGTGTGCCTATGTGTTTGCAAGCCACAGTCTTGACTCTTGAGGAGTTCGTGCTCTGTGGTGGAGGTAGACATTTACATGAGTAGTTACAATCTACTGTGATAAAAGCTGTAAGTGAATTACATACAAGCTACCAAGCAAACACAGAAGGAGCAGATAACTCGGCTTAGCTGGGGAAGACTTGGCCAATATCAAGCCAGTGATACCTGAGTGAAGTCTTACTGGGTGGTTTTCCATTAGCTGGCGATGCTGGGTGGAGGGACACATTCCAGGCAAAGGAAACAGTATGAACAGAGGCACAGAGACTTGAAAGAGTCAAAAAAAGGCATGTCATTCTGTAAGGCTGGAGCAGAGAGTGAGGGAGGAGGAGGAGATGAGACAGAAACTGTTAGTTGGGGTCCTCTCAGGCACTGTGCTGAAGGACTTGGACTTTATCTGAGGTTAAGGGACACATTCAAGGCAGGGCTGGGACCTCAAAAGCCTACAGGGGCCAGGCAAATGATATTGAGCTGGGTAGGGCCTGGAAAACAGGTATAAAGCCCCATCCAAAGGCAGTAGCCAACTGCTGTAGTGCTGGGGCGCAGGCTCAGCCCAGTCACTGTTACCATTCTCTAAAAAATAACAAGCTGGAAATCCATATTTTCTTATGAATGCTCCCAGGTTTTTAATTGTCGGCAGTTATTTCAAAATATCATGCTAGCCAAGCAAAAAGTTATCTGATGTCCCATCAACCCTTGGACCTTTAGTTTGGGTCATCTCATTTAAAATTTCTAAACAGAGAACTGACACATCTTATGTTTCAGAGAGAGGATGTCCCCACAGATCTCACATGGTCTTTCTGCCCAGCTCCTGCCAGCAAGAACCTCCTTCCCTATCTCCACCCTTTTGACACTTCCCAATGCAGCCTCTGCCCCCTTCCTGCCCCTCCCCTACTCCCGCCCCCACCCGTTCTCCACTGGCAGGAGCTGAATGAATAAACCCCGGGACAGGCCTGGCTTACAGAGAAAAAGCCCAGCGTTAAGGACACAAGAGAGCCGTATTTATTTCACATGGACAAGCATGATTCCGTCGCATGCTGAACACAAAAGCTCACGTGAGCTAAGTACCCGTAACAGCAGAATTATGTGCTTTTGTCCACAGGGAGCAGGAAGAGTCACAATGTGGTTTCAGGGACAGTATCCTTCAAGTACAGTTGAGACCACAGGCTCTGGAGGTTTATTTCATCATCAAAGGGTCTGTCTCCCAGGAGTGGCCAGGGGCTGCTGCCAGTGTTGCAATCTCGTGATGAGTTGATAAATTCTGAGGAGGACTGAGGATGCTGTCTCCTGCCACCCCCACCCCCCAGGCGTCTTGGGGGAAAAAAGCTCAGAGGGAAGGTACATGCCACTGGGAATTAAAAAGGTCACTCCCGGGTGGACAGCGACAGAGGCCCACTGCTATATTCATAACAACAGAACCATCACCACTTATAAATCTCTTATTACTGGAAGAGCCACTCTTTTTAACCCAGTTCCCCAAGGAACTTTATAGGCAGAAGGGATAACGATTCTGGAATTGAGTAGATGAGCCAGAAGCAGATCAACTTTGCCTGGACAGACTGGTGAGAGCTGGAGGCAGGGACGCCCTGGTCTCTCGGTGTTAGCTGGGCTTCTGGATTTCAAGATGATGAGAATTCAAGATGAGAGAGAGGTCAGGAATCTCAGCTAATGGGGGAAAGAGGACGGGAGTCTCTGAGGGCAAACCTCAAGGACGAGCTGAGCCGAAGAGCCCTTGCCTCTGGGTGGCTTATTCCCACCTGAAGTCCTGTCCGACGGTTTCATAAAATTTAATATTATAAGGTCTATAAAATTCCCGGAGCTGGTCTATCACCTCAGGATCGATCTGTACATGAGTTCTCCCCTTGGATTTGCCCAAGCATCGAGGCAGGAGGCTCGACTGTGTTTTTTTCAAGCAAGGGAAGCCTTTGGTCTTGTTGAAGTAGAAGTGCTTGTCAGTGATGAATCTCTTGATGCCCAGGAAGTCCTGGACCCGCCCCATCTCGCCAGCGGGGTCGGTAATGAGCCGCTCACCGCTGACGAAGTGGATCTGGGCCAACGGGAAGTACCGCAGCCAGCTCTCCAGATGCAGCACGTACATGCCAATGCGGATGGCGTTCCACGACACGTCCACCAGGCCCAGGCTGCGGTTGCGGAAGGAGAGGCCCTCGAAGGTGGGGATGTCGGGCTTCTTGGAGAGCGTCTGGGTATAATCGGAGATGGCGCGCGTCACGGGGTTGCGCACGACCACGATCAGCTTGGTGTCACGGGACATGTTGAAGATCCTTCGAGGGGCCTCTTGAGTTACGAAGTAGCTGGGTGTCTTTTCCAGCGTGATTTGGCTCTCCAGTGTCCTGGGCATCAGGCTCCTGAGGGCAGAAGCAAGACATCATCAAACAGGGTCCCCTGGTGACCTGGGACTCAGTCGCATGGGCTCATTCTGCCCCAGACCTGTTGAACACCCCTCCCCGCTCCCCCCACACATTTGAGCCTTCCACCGTGTGAGGTCCTCACTTTAAATCTGTTCTTTATTTTATTTATTTATTTTCTTAAATTGCTAACCGTTTTGCTTCAAGACTGGAACCAACCTAGAAGCCCACCAGTGTGGGTTAAATAAATCGTGGGAAAGCCCATTAGCAGGTCAGCAGAGCTGCATGTACTGATATGGAATAATTTCCAACTCAAAGGTGTTAAATGAAAAAAAGGCAAGGTATAGCTGGCCTACTGCGGGAAGGACAGCAAGCAACCAGTCAAAGCAGTTGCTTCTGGGGAAGGAACTGGAGGTAGGTGTAGAACTAGGAGATGAGGAATAAATGGGAATGGCTTTTTGCCGTGTAATCTTTTGCACTGCTTGAAATTTTTAAAAATGCATTGATTACATATTCAAAAAAAATTAAGGCACTGAATATTGTTCTGGCAAAAGATATTTCTCCGATTATATTAAGAAAATCTTTTTGGGGGTGAAAAAGGCTTGTTTTGTAAGAATAGCAACTGTTTTAGATATGAGTTCTGATGTCTTCTCCTGCCAAAAAGCATCTGAAATACATCTTTTGTGTAGGCTTCAAGAACAGAACTCCAGGCTGGTTGAGACCTTAGTCAGAAGCCAGGCAATGCAACCCTTCTCTCATTTTGTTTGTTTGTTTGTTTCTTTTTGGTTTTTTTAATTTCCTGGCTCTGCTTGAGACTTTAACGGATGAGGGAAGGAAGCTCTGAAGTGTCCTTCCCAGATATGTCTCTTTCAGGCTTTAATGGAGGGGAACACCTGGTTCCTAGTTACTATTTCTTGATGAAGGTCATATTTTGCCCTTAAACTCATTTCTCTTAATCCTGGCTGCATGTTACAACTACTCAAGAAGTTTTTTTCTTTCTTTTTTTTTGGAATACAATGTCTGGGTTCTGTCCTAGGCCAACTGATTACAAATATTTGGGGGAGGGGGGTAGTGTCTATGCTTTTCTAAAGCTCCTCAGATGATTCCAGGATGAAGGCACTGTTGAGATCATCCCCAGTCATCCTTTCTCTAGTCCTGACACTGTGACTTACCAACCCCCAAAGCATTCATCCTCACAGTCCTTTGGAATATCAACTCCTGGTTCCTAGTCTCTTTCCCAGCGCATAGCACCGTCTCCATCCAATAACCTGTCCTCACAGTTCCTTGACTTTCACGACTCCATGTATCTTCATTTTCTCTCCCCTTTACCTCATCTTCCTCATGGCCAAACTTTGGGTCTTATCATTGAAATTGTTCTAACTCTGAAATGGTTAACTCAGAACTCTCACTCTAGGACTATGTAGTGGGTTGAATGGTGACCTTCCAAAATATACATCCACCCAGAACCTTTGAATGAGATCACATCTGGGAGTAGAGTCTTTGCAGATTTAATTAAATTAAGGACCTAATGATGAAATCAACCTAGATAAGGGGAGGTGAAGTAAGATTTCTATAAGCCACGAGAAACAAGGAGGCCACCAGCAGCCTCCAGAAGTCACGGAGCAGCTTCCTCACCAGAGCGTCCAGAAGAAACCAACCTTGCTGAACATTTGGTTTCAGGCTCTGGTCTTCCAAACTGTGAAAGAATAAATTTCTGTTTTAAGCCCCCCAGTTTGGGGTAGTTTCTTGCAGCAGCCACAGGAAACTACAACCTTGCTTGTAGTTTCAACCGTACCACGGTCTCAAACTCATTACACCTACTTTCGGATTCGTCTAGGAGCCTTTGATCTCACTTTCTTCCCTACCTTCCCTAGACCCAAAGGACAATCATTGCAATAGCATCATCATCGTTATCGTCATTGTGATCTTCTTCATCAGGCCACTTCCAGCCCTTTCATCCTTTCTGCTTCTGTCTCTGGGTTGCCAAACAGCAGTGGAGAAAATTGCTGGCTCTTATAGTAAGTGGATCTTTTATATATTCATTAATTCTACTTTTAGTTGAACCCTCAGGACTGCTCCCTGATCGTACATTTGTCTTTATAGGCCCTTCCTATCACTTTTCATAGTACATGTTCCCAATGCTCATCAGAAACTCCCAACTCTACTTTTGTTACCTACCTGTAACATGCAACTAGTCTCCCATGACATAGAAAGGCATAAGATGTACACAGCTATGATTTAATAAAAAAAATCTTTAAAAAAAAAAGAAAGGCATAAGATGTAGGCTTCTCTCCTACATCTTGAAATGATGACCATTATTCGCACCCATCCTGAGCTCTTCCTGATATCCTCAAAGAACAAGGTATGCAGGTGCATTCCCGGGACCCTTCCCCTATTGCCTTCTCTGCAAACCCACCCATTAGATCCTTGAAATGTTATGTCTCCTGTGCCACTGAGCTGACAACAACTGATAACTTTGCTTTCAGGCCCAAAGTCTACATGGACCCTTGTGGTTTGAAAGTTTAAATAGGACTTATAAGTGTTGAGTAGAACAATATTTTTTAGATGATATTATGAGTAGGGCACTTGAATAGAAGTGTTTGGCTGATTTGTTAGAAGTCTAGGTTGCATCACATTATGAACCTGGCACACAACGTGACGAGGTACTATCCTTTATGACAAGAGTAGATGAAATCACACAAATGTAATAGGGGCATTTAAACTCTTCCTAAACTCTATGGGACAACACAAAAAGTTGACCCAATGAGCCATTAAACAGATTTCTTTGAAATATCCTTCAATATACTAATGAATACCCAAGACAGGAATTGAGGATGCAACATTTTCTGAGCTCATTTGACTATGGAGCTAGGAACTTTTGCCAGGAGCACCAATTAACATCTCTCTTTGTTACCCATTTGGGAAATGCTGACTGATTCCAATCATCTCCAGAGTATTACATCATCCTCTTGTCTATGCACTTTATTCCACCCTTCTATTAATAATTCCTAATAGGCATATCAGTCGCAAATGACAAAGGAAGATATAAGATCAAGATCATAAACAACATCACTGTAGTCACACCATGAGTCAAAAGGCTCCTGTATACTTCAGATTTTCTCTGTTCCCCCCAAACACCCTTGCTCTTTATCTACCTCTCCTTAGGTCACTGGGATAGAGTACTGGAGGCCTGCGTGATAATAACATGCAAGGGGACTGTGTTTTATACCCCATGCTCTGTGCACATTGTGTGTGTGAGGACATTAGATGTTGCCTTGAGGCTCATCTTACTTCCTTATGTCACCGCTTAAATTTTGCTTACTTGTTTCCAGCTGCTAACAATCAGCTGAACCTTTCTCTTAAGCTTCTGCCTCCTTCCTTTTTTTATGAAGCTCTGCAAAAATGACTGAAAGAATAACCTAACACACTCTCCGTTTGGACTTCCCATCTGTTATTTTAACTTGCTCTGGAACAATTTCCCCTACATCTGGTAACAGACCCTGGATTTTTTTTTTTTTCCTTTTAGGAACAATTGCTTCTGCTTCAGACAAAATATTGGTGGACCAAGGTGGTGGGTGCATGATGAAAGTTAGGCCTGGGCAGCGCCTGTGGCTCAGTGGGTAGGGCAGGCACTGGCTCCATATACCGAAGGTGACCGGTTCAAACCCAGCCCCAGCCAAACCGCAACCAAAAATAGCCGGGCGTTGTGGTGGGTACCTGCAGTCCCACTACTCAGGAGGCTGAGGCAAGAGAATTGCCTAAGCCCAGGAGTTGGAGGTTGCTGTGAGCTGTGACATCACAGCACTCTATGGAGGGTGATAAAGTGAGACTCTGTCTAAAAAAAAAAAAAAAAAAAAAGTTAGGCCTGAAGTACCACTTGTGTTATAAAGACAAAAATGGGGCATAAAGACTGCAAATGGAGCTCTTCTGACCAGACGTGGCTAACTGGAAGACATTCCCCATCCGTTCCTGGCCCCAAATCCCTATAACTATCTGGTTCTTCCACTTTCCTCTGGATTCTGTGAGTTATTCCACATCATCACAATAAATTATTACTACTGTAAGTTAATCAGAATTAGTTTCTGTTGTCTGCAATCCAAGAATTTTAACCTATCTTTTAGAATTTACTGGCTATTTCTTCTTTGCTATGGAAATTATTTATGGTCTCCCCATTCAATTATAAACTCAATGAGGCCAGGGTAGGGTATATCTTGTATCTCAACAATCTACCTCAATCCATGGCATGGGCAAGGTTTCCATCGGTAATTTTGAGGTTTAAATGAAGTCGACAACCTGTCCAAACCAGTTAGACACCATCATCCCCTTTTAAAATTCCCAATTCTCTCCCATGGGATCTTCCCAGTGGTCTGGCTCCCACTTTTCTTATTCAGCATGATCCTTGTGGATGACCTCAATCCTTCCTCTGCCTTTAATCATCGCCTGAGAGATGTCTCACAAATTTGTAACTGTGGCTTCAACATAAAACTTTCCTGTGTTTGTAACTGGAATGCCCACTTGTCTACACACTGGACACCTCCCTCAACAACTCGACTCACCTTTCTCCTCCCCAGACCTATTCCTCCTTTGCCTGTTTTTACAAATATAACCATGAAGACAGAAAACCCCCCAAATCATTCTCAATTCTTCCCCACGTCTAATGTCTTCCACTCTTGTAAGTTTTATTTCCCCAACCTCTGAAGTCCTCCCCGCCTCACCCAGCCCACTACGGGCCCTTGGCAACTCCACCTCAGACAAGGGATTTCTCTCTGACCTCCCACTCCTACTCACACTCCCTTTCAATCTGATCCATATTCTGTGTCCCCCAGGAAATCCAATCACAAATTCTAAACTTTCTAGAGCAAAACCAATCATGTCAACCATCAGTGATTCAGTCCCCGGCCTGGGGACTGGAGGCCTCCACGTATCTTTCTAGAATTAATCTCTTGCTGCTTCTTGGTAATCTGATGCTCATGCCACGTTGAGCACAAAATCCGGTCCCAAACATGCTCAGCTCCTTCACGTGTGCTGCACACTTGCTGAGTGTTTTAGCTTTATTTTTCAAGACTACAGATTATCTTTCTTGCCTCCTTCACCCTGGTAAATGTCTACTCACATTTCCAAGCCCAGATCCAAATGACACATGTGCTCTGTGACTCCTTCTTCGTGATCTTTGTAGTTCCACCTGCTAGCACCCTCACCCCATTGCATGGGAATCGTTAGTTATGCATCCATTTATATCAACAGAGCATCAGCAAGTTGCACATGTTTCTTGTTCATTTTTGCCTTCCTGGTACAACACCACGTACATCATACGTCATAGGTGCTCGATACGTGGATAAAAGATCTAGTGTCAGAGATAGATGCAGATTGAGAAGTGGCCCTTGAGTCCTCAGAAGCGGTCACTGGAGCAAGGCGAATACCTGGGTCCTGCACCACACTAATTAAAGCCAAAACTCTGGGCACAGGGCCCAGGTAGCTGCAATTTTAAAGCTCCCCAGATGATTACAGTGGGCTACCAGTGGCCCTTCCTTCAGGCACGTCCTTTAATATGGGTGCTCATGAGTATTATCTGGGTGCAGGATTCCCAGGCCCCACCCCCATGTGTTCTGATTTCAATGGGCTTGGGGTGCAGTCCACAAACCTGCATTGTAAACCAGCTCCCATCATTATTCTTATAATCAGAGAAATTTGAGAAGTACAGCCTTAATCAAAGGTACCCTCCTAAGTACATGATCACACTCATTACTGTCTAATACATTATAGCTTTATTGGTGGGCTTCCTGTCCCCAGATCCCCCCCACTCCACCCCACTGTAGAGTATAAATTCATAGCTGTATTCTCTGTGTCTAGACGAGGGCTGGCATTGACTAGGGGCTCAGAAAATACTTGCTTAAGGGAAAAAATAAAGATAAGGCTATCATCTGAGACCAATGAGGCAGAATGATATTGTTGGTACTAGTGGGGAGGTATCCCTCTGTCCTACACTGGAGAAGTCCATATTCTATCACTCTAAGGGAAAAAAGGCACAAACTTCCGGTACCTCCTATCAGAAAAAGAATCCAAATACTCTTATCATCCTGAGGCTCTCTGGAAATTAAATTTTTGAGCCATACTGGGGCACCCACGGGAGCAGAGATAACTCCCTGGGTCCTGCTGTCCACACAGGGACACGTGTTCAGCACATGGGGGCCCAGCCGATGCTGGGCTATCATTGGAAACTTACAGAGCTGGCACACCACTGATTATTACTGATAGGATTCTCAGGAAGATTTCATTTTCTGCTAAATTTGTACACCCTTTGTATGTGTTCTGGAAGGCCCGGCTGCCTGGGGGACTGTGGTGATTTATTAGCTCCTAACTGGGCAACCAGGCTCTTTGAAAATCATTGCAGTCTCCGGAGGGATAATTAGGAGTGGAAGAGGAAGGAAAAGGCCTTATTGCAAGAAACTGGTTCTTAAAACGAAACCTGCTAAACTCCACACGCTGAGCCAAGCGGCAAGCGCAGCACCTGTGGCCATTTATCCTCACCTGGCTGAGTGTGGACGTGAGTCGCCTCTTGTATGGTGGGACCACTTCCTTCCAAGTCCACAGTCCCACATCCTTACACTTATGTGACCTAAGAGCAAAACACTACATCCCACCTTAAACTCCAGCAACTTCATGCCACAGGATAAAGTCCTTGTCAGGTTTTCGGTGGCTTGTCCTCATTCTACCACGGCCATTCCTGGGCTCTGGCAGCACTGAACTATTGAAAGTCCAGTCTGGGCTCGGCGCCTGTGGCTCAATTGGCTAAGGCGCCAGCCACATACACCCAAGGTGGCGGGTTTGAATCCCCAGCCCGGGCCCGCCAAACAACAATGATGGCTGCAACCAAAAAATGGCCAGGCGTTGTGGCAGGCGCCTGTGGTCCCAGCTACTTGGGAGGCTGAGGCAGGAGCCTCGCTTGAGCCCAGGAGTTGGAGGTTGCTGTGAGC
>CAUYQV010132136.1:0-25880 GCA_963574575.1 Galagoides demidoff
GGGCACCTGTGGTCCCAGCTACTTGGGAGGCAGAGGCAGGAGACTCACTTGAGCCCAGGAATTGGAGGTTGCTATGAGCTGTGATGCCATGGCACTCTACCCAGGGGGATAGCTTGAGGCTCCGTCTCAAAAAAAAAAAAATACAGTAATGTCTCAGGATATAAAATCAATGTCTACAAGTCAGTAGCCTTTGTATATGCCAATAACAGCCAAGATGAGAGGCAATTAAGGACACAATTAACTCCCTTCCCCATAGCTTCAAAGAAAATGAAATGCCTAGGAGTATACCTAACAAAAGAGGTGAAGTACCTCTACAAAGAAAATTATAAAACTCTAAGAAACATAATAGCAGAAGATATTAACAAATGGAAGAACATATCATGCTCATGTTTGGGAAGAATCAATATCATAAGGATGTTTGCACTAGACTGTTTATCACAGCTCAATTTATATTTGCCAAGATGTGGAAACAGGCTAAATGCCCATCAACCCAGGAATGGATTAACACTGTAGTATATGTATACCATGGAATATTATTCAGCCACCTAAATAGATGGAGACTTTACATCTTTTGTATTAACCTGGATGAAAGTGGAGCACATTATTTTTAGTAAAGCATCACAAGAATAGAGAAGCAAGAATTCAATATACTCAATTCTAATATGAAGATAGTAGATGAGCTAATACAAGGGATGGGGTAGGGGAATGAGGTAGTGGGGAGAAGGGAGGGGGCACAGTGTATGGCACACCTCTGGGGGCAGGATACAATTTTAAGAGGGACTTTAACAAATGCAATCAATGTAACCTAAAAAATAAATTTAAATCTTATATAATAACAGAATTTCCAATGAGAACCAAACCCTTTGCCTATAAATTTATATTTCTGATGACTGGACAAATTTTCCACAGACCAGTTTCTGGTTCTATAATTTCAAACCTTGTTTCTCTTCCATTTCCAGATCCTTTTGGTTCTGTATGTCATGGATCATGTTCATCTGTGATATGACCGCTGGTTCTGTACCTTCATGTCACAACAACAGAGAGTGTTAGATAGTGGGCAGGACTATGTGGAAGGCATTCTCCACTGAGGTGGTTAGTGATAAGGTAGCAACACTTGAAAGAGCCTAGAAATATAAAATATATACCACTAAACACAATCCAAATGGGCTTCCAACTCTACTTCCCCTCATTTGAATGCTTTCAATCACTTACATAGCTGAAGGAAATCAGAGCAGAAAGAAGTTATAGTCAAAACATTTCATTTACTTTTGTCTTGCCTTTGCAGCCTTTATAGAGACATGCAACTGGATACATTCCATGGGAGATGCTTCTTTAGCTTTATGGTAAATTTGCCTCATATCTTTAGGAAATGTAGTGAAACAGGTACACATATTTTAATAATGTTTAAAGGCATTTGACAATAAATATAGAATGTGGCAGAACTTAATGATAGATTCTTTTTAAATGCCTTTCTTATTCAAAAGTGAACAAAAATCCCACTCATATATCTTTTGCCACCTATATCAACCACTAAAATCAAATATTGAAGTAAAATAAATGAGCCAGACTTTTGAGTCACTTTGTAATCAAGTATTATGTAAAGATACATTTAAAAAGTGGGCCAGGTGTGGTGGCTCATACCTGTAATCCTAGCACTTTGGTTCAGACTTTTTTTTTTGAGACAGAGTCTCACTATGTCACCTCAGTAGAGTACTGTGTTGTCACGGCTCACAATAACCTCAATATCTTGGGCTTAAGTGATTCTCTTGCCTCAGCCTCCTAAGTAGCTGGGACTACAGGCAGCCATCATAATGCCTCGCTATTTTTTTTTGTTGCAGTTGTCATTGTTGTTTGGGAGGCCTGGGCTGGGTTAGAACCTGCCAGCTCCAGTGTATCTGGCTAGCACCGTAACCATTGTGCTACAGGTGCCAAGCCAATCCTAGTACTTTGGGAGGCAGAGATGGGAAGATCTCTTGAGGCTAGGAGTTTGGGACTAGCCTTGTCAACATACCAAGACTCTATCTCTACAAAAAAATAAGAAAAATGAGGTGAGTATGCTTGCATGTGCCTTTAGTCGAGCTCCTCAGGAGGTTGAGGCAGTAGGATTGCATGAGCCCAGGAAGTTGAGGTTATAGTGAGCTATGATCAGCACTCCTGTACTCTAGCCTGGGTGACAGAGATCCTGTCTCTAAGCATACAAACAAAAAGTGTATTTAATCATATATTACTTTCACTAAAACTATTGATTTTTCTTTAGAAATCACAAAAAGGATTTTTGTGCTATAAATATATAAAATAAAGATATTTAAAATATTTATTTCACCCTTTAAAATATGTTATATAAAGTACATAATGTATCAGCTTGTATACATGAATTATGTGTATACATATATGCATACATACAGATGTACTAGGGGGTATATGCTCATATGCCCCAAAATCTTTACTAATGATATCCAAAGTAAAAATATTTTGGTATCATTAAATTAGATATTCAAAGACAGTCAAAATTTGTTCTCAAGGGACCCCATCTCTTCAGCTAGTTCGGATTATGCCCAGGCCTTAAAACATGTCTTTATGTCCCACTCTTGTGTCTTTACCCAGGTAAATCTTACTCCAGCTTTCAACTTGGAATGCCCCTTTTCTTCAGGCTTACTTGCACCTTATCTATCTTCAAGATGCTCTGACCTCTTCTGTTTTCAGAGTTATCTCATTTTACTAAATGAATGGCACCATTCTGTTCACTAATATGCTCTTAGTTCCAAGTGATGTTTTAAGGCATATCTCTTAGTGTGCTATTTGTTCTAATGCACATGTACCTTACTTTTATAGCTTCTCAAAGGAGGACCTCTCTGCTTTTGTATCCCTCACCACACCCAACATAAATCTATGCAGGTAGTAGGTCCTCTGTGAAGATTTGTAGAATCAATACCTTTTTTGGAAAGATCAAGTGGAGGGGTGATGTCTTTGTAGTTCACTCAGCCCTCTGTGGGAGGAGGGTGTGTGAAGGCAGTCATGGTGACAGCCTTTTCTTCCTAGTGACACACAGTGGGAGGAAAGTTCTCTCCTTACACATCAGTCCCATGCTGAGAACGCAATGCCCGATGAATATCAAGTAAGTGGTAGAGGTAGAATCTCCAGCTCCGACACTGGAGAGAAAGAATGATGAGATAATTTTACTTCTGTGCCTTGTCACCATCGTCAGATAGTGCTCGCTAGCAGTGGCAGAGGGAGGGTGGGACCCTCTCTCCAGCTCAGGCCAGGCCGGCATCTCTGGAAACACCTTTCCTTGGTCAGCGTCCTTCAGTTGCTTCTCTCCATTTTGCCCTTTCCCAGTGCACTTTTCACTGTGCCTCTCTTGGCTCCTGTTTAACAGCAGAGGTCCTCCTTGCTCAGCAGTCCTTGAGAATATGATCCTAAAAGCGTAAGATAGTGGGGAACTGTGTAACTCGGATTATTAAAAAGCCATTGTCTGTGCGGTAGGGGTTTATGATGTCTTTTCATCTCTACACCTGCCAGCAATTGAAGGTTCTAATTAGCTGCCAATCAGGGTAAAAAACTCAGAATAAGCAGCATTGTGCCTGGAATTACTACGTGGAAGTATATGCAGATTACTTGTGTTAAAAATGAAATGAGAAAGAATCTTTACTTTGGAGAATGAAAAGCCATATTCATCTAGGATTGTTAAACACTGGTAAATGTATTATTGATCTTGTCACAGTGCCAGAGAGAATAATGCTGTGGTCTAGAGCCAGCCCAGATATCCTGGACACTGGTCAAATGTTCTGGCTGCGGTCTGGACTGTTCTATTTGAACAGCAGGGAGTAGAAAGAACCAAAGTTTACACTAATCAGGGTGCGTCTGGGTCCCAACCATGAAATCAGGACGCAGTCTGCCCTGTGCCACCCACCTTCTCCCATCTGTGTCCATCTCCCACTGTGTTATCACACGCTCCAGATGGAGCTTCCTGTGTAGTTGTTAATTATTATTATTATTATTTTTATCTCTTCACCATAATGTCTCCAAATCTCCTGGTGCTCAACCGGGCCTTTGTTGGAAAGAGACGGCAGCCCGCTGAAATGGTGAGGCAGCCTTCTTTGTGAGCACTCAGGAGCCATGTGGATACTGTTTAGGTTTTAAGAAATAATAATTATGTCCTGACACTTAAAAAAGTGCATGTCTTTGTAATTTGCTCTAGTGTTTAGGATTTCTTTAAAATTCACTAAAGTTTTTTCCTTTAAACAAGAAGAAAAGATTCAGCTTGTTTCCCTTGTTTGGGATGTTGGGATGAAAAGCACTGTAGAAATGTAAGCTATTATTAACCCGCCCCTTCTCCAGACACATGTCGGCGGGGGCTCTAAAATTTATAGCAGCTGATGGTGTGTCTCAGTTTAAAAGAAGCTGCAAAATTATTTTAAGCATGTTCTTCGAGTTTGCCCAAAGCCTGTCTATTTCCATGGAAATGGAAGTGGTACCCCACAGCTGAGGCTGCTGTTGGTTTTAGCAGTTGCAGCAGGTTTAGCTGGGTGGATGCTCCCTCCTGCACAACGCCTCAGTGTTTTGTATGGGAGCAGGATTAGGGTGCCTGCATGCAGAGAGAGAGAGAGAGATGTTCTAAGAAGCCTTGCTTTTCAGTGTGGGACCTTGATGACGGCTGTCTGCTGCAGCAGCTTTCTGGCATTGCGTAGTAAGATGGAGAGGAAGTCATCATGTCTTGCCCACGTAGCTTTACCAGCTGTGTGCCCCCTGGGAATTTCCTGAGTAGTACTTTTTTTCCAATGTTGCCCCATGGCTGGTGTTGACGGACCCCAAGCAATCCACAAGTCCTGGTGTCTGTTATCATTGTCCTCTGTAGGGCAGGGAGTTCCTGCATGTGGGTCTCTGTCTTTTGGGACTGCATTTGCAGGACAGAAAGGCTGGACAGACGGGTGTGTGGAGGGTGTGGTGGGGCAGCAAGCTCTGAGCCCTGTAGGAAGAGACAAGCCTACAGATTTGCAAAGCATCCAGTGAATGTAAGTGCATTTGGTGAATTTCTGTTTCTTTTAGGGTGATATTTGTGAAAATTTGGGATATTTGTATTATAATTTGGAAATGAGTGATAGCACTGAGCTGGTTTTAGTTCCCTATTCCTGAACCCTTTGGGCAGAATTTTAGGAGCCTGAGGTTAGCAGCATGGGAGCACCAACATTTTAAGGTCCCACCTGGATCATACAAGGTGTCCCAAAAAGCACTCATAAAATTGCCATACACAGGGAAAAAGGGATATTGTGGCTAAATGTGCATTTATTTACAAAAAATTCATTACAAATTTTACAAAATATTCTCTACATGCTGGCCACACATCTTTGTAAAATTTTGTAATGAAAGGTACATTTAGCTACAGTTTTGCATTTTTCCCGTATGCAGGTGACTTTCTGGGCAACCTTTGGGACACTGGTATGTTTTGAGTGGCTTCGTCAGTTCAGCTTCACGGCATGCTTCAGTCTCCCCCAAACTCAGTGATTTCAGCAACAATCATTTACATGCTTATGGTCCTTGGATCTGACTGTGACTCAGTGGGGATGGTGCAATTCTGTCCTGTGTGGTATTAACTTCAAGGTGGCTCTCTCATGTGGCCAGCACCCTGTATTCAGCGGGGACAGTCGGCCGAGGGCATGTCATTGGCAGGATTCCTGAGTTCTCCACATGCTAGCCAGCTTGAGCTTCTTCACAGCAAGGTGGCCCGGGGCATCAGCTTCCTTATACTGTGGCCGCCACCTCCCCCTAGAGTGCAGAGGCAGAAGCTGTCAGGCCAAGTAGAGGCTCAGTCTTGGGACTGGCATAGCCTAAGTTCTTCCCAGGTCATAGGGGCAGCACAGACTGTGGGGGAGAGGCCACCCAAGGACATGTGTCCACGAGGTCTGACTCCCTGCAGGCTGCCAGCATAACAGTCTCCATTGCGGTTCCCCGGTTCCCCTGGCTGTCCCTCCCCTTATCCCTGATGCTGCACCCCCGCCACCCAAAGTGAGGGATCTGCCTCCCTCTTGCTAGAACTTTTGAGGACTGAAATTCATCTCTTCAAACTTTGTCTTCATGGCAGCTCCCACATGCCTGCTCTGCTTTGCTGACACAACTGTTGATTTCCCCAGGATGTTTTTGGAAAAGTTCCTGCTTCTCAGCAGAGGCTTGAGTGCACAGGAATATGGGACCGTGCACTAAGGACGGGGGGATGTGAGATACATACCTGAACCGTCTTCCCTGAGCATCAGTTTTACTTGAACATACAGATTTTAAAATTCTTATTTCAATCATTTTTCTTTCTTTTTTTTTTTTTTTGAGACAGAATCTCACTTGGTCACTTTGGTGTCATAGCTCACAGCAAGCTCATACTCTTGGATTCAAGCCATCCTTTTGCTTTAGCCTCCCAAGTAGCTGGGACTACAGGTGCCTGCCACAATGCCCAGCTATTTTTAGAGTCGGAGTCTTGATCTAACTCAGGCTGGTCTCAAACTTCTGAGCTCAAGCAATCCACCTGCCTTGGCCTCCCAAGTGCTGGGATCAATCGTTTTTCATATAAGAGCTAATGTGAAATATATTATGGAATAAAACTTGGAGCTCCCCTGAATTTCTAAGGCTGAGCACAAGGTTTCAGGGACATTTAAAGCTCAATGTGGCTGCTTCAGACTGTACCCTAGATCCCTGGGCTATGGAGTACTCTTCTGTGTCACTTCGGACCTGTTCAGTTTTTATTGCTAAAACTCTCCTTGTCTTGCTTGTTCTGTTGTCTACTGAGGCCCAGATTAGACCCCACTGTGGCCTGGACCTTGGCCGTGGCACCTGCAGTGCCTGTTGTCTGCACAGGCCTTCCTGTAAAGGGAGACAGCCGTCTGGTGCAGGAGGAGGAAATGCGCACTGTTTCTGTCTCTGTCTGGGACCCAAATCTTGAACTTTGCTTTGTTAAAATGTCCTGTCACCTGCTCTGTGTACCCCCGATGCTTACTTTCTCAGCTTCCCAATGTTGCTGAGAACATTGCCATGACCAGAGTCTGGGGATTTCTTCTCTGTTGCTGTCCTTAGCATGGCTGAAGGTGTCCAGAAGTGCTGCTGAGAACTTTGGCAATTCCTTGTTTCTGAGTTTCTGGTCTTTGCAAAGTCTCCAAGGCTGCACTGTCCCGCAGGCCAAGTCTGATACTGTGGACTGCAGTCTTATTTCATTAGTGTCTACAGAGGTCGGTGGCAGATTTTAAGCTGGGCCTTGGGAATGCCAACAAGCTTTATCTCCTCTGTGGGTCTGTCAGCTTCCAACAGGCCAGGATGATGAAGTCTCCTCCTGTGGCAATGACAAGTGGTGGTGGGCTGTGGGCCAGGCTTGCTGGGACCGCAGTTGCTGTGGGTCCATTGCCTAGCACCAATAAGCCTTTTGGTAGCAACAAAAGAGTAAGGTTGCTCTTTAACATGTCTCAAGCCTTACCCTAACTGAGTCCCATGGTGTGTATGCCTTCACACATCTTCTCTAATTTATTCATTTAAATAGACAGAAATTATATATATGTATCAATACAGTATGCTGTTTTGAAATATATATATGTTGAGGACTGGCTGCATTGAGCTGACTGACATAGGCCTTGCCTCTCATGCTTATTTTTTATTCTGAGAACTTAAAATCTGCTCTCTTAGCAATTTCTGAGGATACAGTTAACTATAATCATTAACCATAGTCATAGTGCTGTGCAATAAATCTCTTGAAATTATTCCTCCTGTCTAAGATTTTGTGCCCTTTAACCAACATCTTCCAATCCTCCCTGCTCCCCACTCCCCCCATAAGCACCATTATAGTCTCTGCTTCTGATGGCACCTTTTCTAGAGTCTTCCTGTGAGGGAGACGGCATCGTGTCCCATGGTGTCCACATCCTGTCCCATCTTCACAGAGTCCCACAGGTGAACATTTGTCTTCTTTGAGCTGTCGCATTATTGAGGCCCAGCCAAGCTAGTCTCCTGAGAAGAACTTGCTGTTTTGGACTTAACTGAAACCCTCAGCACTTTGAATGTTGTTCTGCTTAAGTCCATCAGATCTTGAATTTTCTTTTTCTACCTGTCATCCTGTCTTTTAGACCAGTGGTTCTCAACCTTCCTAATGCCATGGCCCTTAAATACAGTTCCTGTGGGTTACAACCCACAGGCTGAGAACCGCTGCTTTAGACGGACAGTTTTAGAACCTGGTCCAGCCAGGCCCTCCCTGGGCACAGACTCAGGTGTTCCACACAAACCTTGTTTCATTGCTTCTGTATCCAACACGAGTCACCTCACAGGGTCTTCAGCTATGTGCTCTGGGGCTAGAGAAAACACTGAGCACGTCCTTGGTGACCCAGCAACCAGCAGAACTGATTCGACCCCACTGTAGTCAGAGAACACTTGTGCACAGCTGAATGCTTTCTCACGAATCTTCTATGGGAATGTGTGTTTTGAGTTCTCTTGAGAGACAGCCAGAAGTCTACCTGCCACTTGGAACAGTTTAGAGCAGAGCTAATTATTGCCACAAAGAGTCAGTGTTGGGAGGATTGCCTGTTCACCTGTGGGGTGATGGAGCTGGGCGAGATTCTGAAGCAGACGTAAGACTTGATTATGGATTTATACTTTCAGGGATCGGTATATTGTAAGATCAAGAGTTCTGGCAACAGATAGACTGCTTTGAAATAGCATTTCCTGCATGCTTTGACAATGCAGCCATGGACAGGTCACACCATCTCTCAGCTCAGCTTTCTCATTCACGAGTGTGTGGTGACAACAGCACCTACCTCGAGGATGCTGGGTGAGCTAAATGAGAAGAGTGTCTGGTGCATGGGGAACCCTCTGTATTCCTGGAATAATCACAGATGAGTGTTTGGTGCATGGGGAACCCTCTGTATTCCTGGAATAATCACAGCAGCAGGAATGGTGGCACTTCTTTGGGGGGCACAACTTAGTGTTTGCCTGGCTCAGTGTCAAGCACGTTATGTGTTTTAGATGTGAACAGGCTATGTTACTACTCCTAGGCTAGTGTGAGCTAGTGGCCGAGGATGCTGAAAACTCTCCCTGATCCCAAGATTATGCTGTTTCTCTTGGCCACAGAAGAGGAAGCTCCAAGTCCTGTCAGCTGGAGCCCAGGAAACTGGCTGCAGGAACGTTTGAGAGGAGGACGGTTCGACAACCCAGCTTCCTTCCGACCAGCTGGTCCACCAGCTGAGTTGGAGCACATCTCTTTTACGTGTAGGTTTTGTTCTGCCCCAGACTACATTATCATTAAGAAGAATGTAGTCAGCTCTAGGACAGAGGTTGTCTTCCTGCTGACTCCAGTCTGCCTCTGTAGGTCCCAACCCCTTGGGGGGTTGAATGACCCTTTTACAGGGGTCACCTAAGACCATTGGAAAACACATATTTTTGCACACATGAAGTAGCAACAAAAATAATTTTATGGTTGAGGGTCACCACAACATGAGGAACTGTATTAGAGGGTCATGGCATTAGGAAGGCTGAGAATCACTGCTCTAGACTATAGCTGTGAGGGAAGCCTTTAGCTTGGACCCAATTCTGATAGCTGGGTCCCTCTCATATTCCTTTCTCTCCCCACCTGGTGCTGTATCCTATATCCCATTTCCTCATGAATAGTCCTCTACACATTGCAATCCATGAAACTTCTTTAGATGGGTAATTAGTGGATTTAGTAGTCCTGACCACTCATCTATCCAGACATCAGTCTATTCTTGGCCAGAATACCTGATCAGTCTGCCTAGCATTCCTCCAATGGCACAGAAAGTGGATGTTTCTATATTAGCTTCTTAGCCTGAGTGAACGATTCCATCCATCCATTCATGTATTCTATATAATGCTTAGTGACCATGAGGTCATGTTCCTCATCTCAAGATTACCAGCGTCGTCCTTTAATCACACTTCCTTTTAGAAGTGTCTCATGGCTTGGACAAGCTTTCATTCTAACATTGCTTGATTCTGCCACAACTTTTATTGTTGTTTATTTTCAAATTTCTTGGACATTTAACAATCTTAGCATAAATTCTCTGTTCCTCTTGGAAGCTTGAGCTCTGAGGTCAGCTCTATTCACTGGTTCTATCAGAAAAAAATAAAAACCAGAGATGAAGAAAGCAGCTTCAGCTGAGATATGTCAAGGTAAGGGAGGATTATCCCCTTTCTTGTTTTGCTCACAAGCTTAAAGGCAAAGGACTAGTTTAATGGGAGGTTTCAGTCACAAAGCAACTTCATGAAATGTGTCCCAACACTGTACCTTGGTTGACAGGAGTGGCTCCCACGATGCAGAGAGAATGCACTGGGGTTTTCTCTTTTGTTGATATTGAGCCCTAATAAAAAGGCTTGTTACATTCTCAGTAGGAATACTCTGTGGATGTATTTGCCAACTCCATTTTGGTATTTAATAGTGTCACAGCAGGGCCCCAAAGACAGGCTTCATGCATTGTGTTAGCATGCTCTTGGAATGACAGATCAAGTCATTAAGTTGATTAATGGAGGGTATGTTTATTCACTACTTTGGGTAAAGTCAGAAGGTCAATAAGTGCACTCCTCGTGAAGGCCAGTGTTATCACCTTTATTAAAACATTAACACAATTCACTCCCTGGCTTCCTCATTAATCAATTCTTTTTTTTTTTTAATATTAAATTACTTTTCAGGTCAGGTTCTTCTCCAAAGATTTTTCAGGAAAACAAGATAAATCATAGGTGGCAATCAAATGATGGTCATGGTTAATGTTAACTTTCTTGTAACACTTTACACAAGGCCTATGGGAAAGAATTTTTCTTAGTAGGAAAAGAAAAGTATAACCAAGGGTGTGGCTAAGGCTTTCCACCCATCCAGTTTGAGAAATTAGTGCATTATTAAATCTCACTCAATTCATGTTATCTTCAAGGATCTGTACAGTCAGCATGCAAAGTTCTGAACAAGCTAATCTCAAGGTTCACAGATTATCCAAATACCATTTTCCTGGACTGATTGTATCTTTCCACCTTGTCACAGTAATTCACAATTTCCTGTCAGTGGAACTGGATTTTCTATTTTGCAAAAGGAGAAGTAGGCTGATGGGGGATGTGAGGGGGTAGAGGAAGAGAGGATACAGGTAAAGAATCAATGAGTCACTGATTCTTCTTTCTCTGTTTAACCAGAAGGAGCATCCACTTGGGCGGTAGATTAATCTAAGTCATCAGGACAAACCGCCTTTTCTGTGTGTGTGTGTGTGTGTGTGTGTGTGTGTGTGTGTGCCCAGGTGTGCGCCTGCCCTCACTCCTGCCTGCCAACCATGACTTGCTGTGAATTGGCTACCCTCCATGGATGAGGCTGAAACCCTCCACTGCTCCAGTCTCCCTTCTTACTACCGATCCCTCTTCTTCTGTTTACAACACTCGCCCAGCCCCACATCTGGACACTGTGAGGTTATGTGCCACTAGTTGTAATTAGATGCCTGGCAAGGTTCTGTTAGGCCACGTTATCCCTGTAGAGCCCAGAAAAGTGAGCTGCTCAGGCAGGAGTTGTGTCCAGCTCTTGGGTGTCTCTAGTGGACACTGCTGAACCTTGCCCAGGTGCCTTGCTCTTCCCAGCCTGCTATAGCCCATGGCCAGTGGTTCTTGTCTCCATCTCTGAACCTGAGGATTCAGAGGTTCCAGAAACATAGAGGTTCTATGTTCTAGACATTTGCATGCTTTCCCCCATTTTAATTTTATTTATTTCTTTTATAATTGGTACATAGTATTTGTATGAATCCATATTTATGGAATGCATGTGCTTTCTTGTTACATGCATAGACTGTGTAACAATCGAGTCAGGGTACTTAGGGTGTCCATCTCCTGAAGCATTTATCTTTTCTGCATGTTGGGAACATCTCAAATCCTCTCTCCTACCTATTCTGAAATAAGTAATACCTTGTTGGCAGCCATAGTCACCCTACTCTGCTCTTCAACACGAGACTGTATTCCTGCTAGCCGTGTGTCTGTGCCCATTACCCAAACTCTCTTCACCCTCCTGCTTCTTTGGGAGGTAGTCACAGTGCTTGATTTTGTTTCCAGTTTATCCTTTTTCTTGGATTTTCTAGAGAAACTATTTTAAAATGGGTTGTTCTGAATACATTTTAACATCTAATGGGAATAAATAAATTCTCTACTAATGACTTCCGATTTATATTATATATCTGACTTTGACTTTTTAAAATCTCTTGACTAAGGCAGTGCTTGTGGCTCAGTGGGTAGGGTGCTGGCCTCATATACTGAGGGTGGCGGGTTCGAACCCACCCCCGGCCAAATTGCATCAGAAAAATAGTCGGGCGTTGTGGCAGGTTCCTGTAGTCCCAGCTTCTTGGGAGGCTGAGGCAAGAGAATCACCGAGGCCCAGGAGTTGGAGGTTGCTGTGAGCTGTGTGACACCATGGCATTCTACTGAGGGTGATAAAGTGAGACTCTGTCTCTACAAAAAAATAAAAATAAAAGATCTCCTCACTAACATATTTATTTGCCTTGGGTTAATTTACCCTCTGACTTTGGATTCACATTATTTTGCTTTTTGTTTCCAAAGCTGCACCCCCACCCCCACCCGCTTGATCTTATTAAGTGGTACCATGTACATTTCATTAAGTTAGTCAGACCCCACACCTGGATTCATTCTCACCTCCTCTCTTTGTGAATTCACCTTAGCATGACATCTGTTGGTTAGTTAGTTCAGAACCTGTGTCAGATGCAGTCACTGCTCGTCACCCTACTGCTGTCACCTCCCGCAGGACACCAGCAATTGTCTCTCTCCTTGGACTATTGCAAGGACTCCTAGACTTCCACTTTGTTTTTTCATTCCCCCAAATTATACAAATTGCAGTAAACTGGCTGTACGTGGCATGTCTGAGTATACTTGACCAGTAGTGGTACCTTTGATTCAACTTTGAAAAGCAGCACATAGATAACATCTCTTAAAATGTATACACATTTTTTGGCACCCTCTGTATATAATATACTATTGTTAACTGTCATCATCCCAAAGTGCTGTAGAACACTAGACATGTTTGCTCATCTAGCTGGAATCTGTCTCTCCAAACATCTCTCTCCCAGGTGTTTCAAATGCCACATGTAAGTAGGGACATCCCTGCCTCCACCCCTGCCCCACCTTCAGCACAATCCCACAGCCAAGCCCTGTTACATTTAGAGTGGTGTCTACGGGGCTCTTAGGGTCTTTTAGGGCTCATTTTCTGCTGGCTCTTTTTCCTCATGTGTGCTGCTTCAGCTATTCTGTCTCAGACCTTTCAAGATTTTCCTATCTCAGAGCTTGTGCTTTTTTTCCTTTTCTTCTCCTGGGCTGTCCTTCGCTCCTGGCTTACTCTCTCTTACTTCACTTAGGTCTCAGAGCAAATGTCTTCTTAACCACCTTGCCATAAATAGATAATCTTGAAAACTTTGTTTATAATACTCCGGGAGACTGAGGCGTATGGAACCCTTGAGCTCAGGAGTTCAAGAGCAGCCTGAGAAAGAGTGAAACCCTGTCTCTACTAAAAATAGAAAAACTGGCTGGATCTTGGGGTGGGCGCCTATAGTCCCAGCTACTCAGGAGGCTAAGGAAGAGGATCACTCAAGCCCAGGAGTTTGAGGTTGCTGTGAGCTATGATGCCATGGCACTCTACCCAAGGTGAAGAGACTTTGTCTCAGAAAAATAAAAAATAATAAAAAACCCCCTTGATTATAGGCTTGATACGGTGGCTCACGCCTGTAATTCCAGCACTCTGGGAGGGTAAGATGGGAGGATTCCTTGAGCTGAGGTGTTTTAGACCAGCCTGAGCAAGAGTGACACCTTGTATCTACTAAAAATAGAAAAACTAGCCAGGTGTCAGGGCAGGTGCCTATAGTCCCAGCTACTCAAGAGGCTGAGGCAGAAGGACCACTTGACCAGGAGTTTGAGGTAGCTCTGAGCTAGGCTGACAACACAGCAACTCTACTCGGGGTGACAGAGTGAGACTATCTCAAAAAAACAAAACAAAACAAAAAGCCCAAACCCACAACTTATATTTTGTTTTTTCCACTGGGAATAAATTATAAGAAGTCAGGAACCTTGTGTGTCTTGCTCTTTTTTATCCCCGGAACCTGGAACAAGGCCTGGAACATAGGACGCTTAATAAATACTGGAAGACTGAGTGTACCACTCGCGTGTGTACACAGGCACACACACTGTGCTGGGCGCTGAGCTAGAGCAAGCTGGATAAATTGAACATCAGCCAGGCGCTGAAGCTAGGGGTCCAATGTCAAGAGCACAGCAGGTTGAGTAAGGAAGGTGACAATGCTGGTGCTCGGTAGCTGCTTCCTAGCCTTTCCCTTTTTTTTAATCAAAAGACTTAAACTAAAATAAAATAGCCTTCATTGACAATTTATTATATGCAAAGCGTGGGAGATGGGGATACAAAATTGTATAATATGTAATCCCAAACTCTGTGTGTGTGTCTGGGCAGTAGGGACAGGTTTTAATAAAAAAAGAGTTAAGAAAACTTTTTACCACCTTTAGGTACTCATTGCTTTATATTATAATTTGACCTAATTCACGAAAATCTGTGGTTAGCAGGGCAGCTCTAGGACAGAGTTTCTTAGTAAGTTTGCTAGTTTGGAGATTGCCATGTGAGTAACTGCCTCCTTTTACTAAAACCAAAACAAACTTACTAAAACTACAGCTGGACACTGTTCAGGAAAAATGGTGGCAAGCAGAGCAGCTTTGGAGGAGTGTCTGCAGGGGCATCTGCGAGGTGATCATCCTGGGACCCCGGAGAGCCAGTGTTCAGTGACTGTGGTGTTTAGACTCCACTGTGGCTTTTCCTGTTCTGCATTTCAGGAGCATGGACAGCCCCCGGGAAGCCCGTGTCAGGAGTCCACTGCCACGAGTGCACCCTGCCCAGCAGCTCACCAGCCCTGTCTGTTTCAGGAGCATGGACGCACCCGGGAAGCCCATGTCAGGAGTCCACCGCCACGAGTGCACCCTGCCCAGCAGCTCACCAGCCCTGTCTGTTTCAGGAGCATGGATGCACCCGGGAAGCCCATGTCAGGAGTCCACCGCCATGAGCGCGGCCTGCACCCTGCCCAGCAGCTCACCAGCCCTGTCTGTTTCAGGAGCATGGATGCACCCGGGAAGCCCATGTCAGGAGTCCACCGCCACGAGCGCGGCCTGCACCCTGCCCAGCAGCTCACCAGCCCTGTCTGCTTCAGGAGCATGGACGCACCCGGGAAGTCGGTGTCAGGAGTCCACTGCCACAAGCGCGGCCTGCCCAGCAGCTCACCAGCCCTGCCTGGCCTCCCTACAGCACCTCCTGTCACTGTCAGGAGTGCCCTGCAGCGCTGGGAACATAGCAGCGTGAACACCACTCTCCCCTGTCAATGGCGAAGGCATAATATTTTATTTTTGAGAGAGAATTACAGAAGGGACTGGGAATTGTGTGAATTTTGTTGTTAACCGGAACCCTTTATCTTCCTTGCTGTTCACGTTTCTCATTGTGAATTTCTTTATCTTCTCTTTGTTTCTGCTCTGCTTTTCTTCACGTTTCTCATTGTGAACTTCTGATCTTCTTTGTTTCTGCTCTTTCTTTTTCCCTGTGCTTTTCCTGTCCTCTTTGCATCTTCCTGTCCTGGATCTGCCTCTCCCCCAGCTCTCCCTGGAAGTGGTGGCTGATGACTCTTGGTGAGTAATCAGCACTCAGGGAGAGGAGTCCTGGAGTCAGCGCTGGGGCAACAAACCACACACCACAGTGATGCTCTTCCTTCCTCTCGACTTACGCTTCTCCCCTGGATGAACTGAGGATGTTGGTTTCCTGCCAGGGCTCTGTGATGGAAAAGAGTGGGAGAAGAGGAAACAGGAGACAAGCAGGGCTTGACTTGATCACACCAGGAGTTCGTTTGTCAGAATATCAAGTTAATTTACAGTAGCATGACACGGAACATCGTATTTCAGGACATGGAATTAAGCCAAGTAGGATCTCGTGGTTTACCAGATAGGGTCTTGCCGAGGAGGCAGTCTGCCATCTACAAGGCTGGGTTTGTTTGGGCTGAGCTCCATATACCTGCAAAGTACGGGTCTGGACAGTTGTCCTGAGGGAGGACAGAGTGCCCCACTGCTGGTCTCAAGAAAGCCCTGGGGCTGACCAGTGAGCAATTCGGTTCTGTCTCTGTGTCCCTCCTTGTCCTCTGTAGTTCAAGTAAGTGACCAGATTCACCAGCTTATTTTGGATTGCTGGGAGAAGACTCATGGAATCAGGGACGCTTAGGGCTAGAGAGGACTTGCGAAGCCATCAGCCCCAACACCGAATGATGCTTCCTTCTCCTTCTCTACTTCTGCCCTCTGCCTGGACAGTGACAGGGAGCTCCTGGTCCTGTGATAGCACACCTGCTATTTATAATCCCAGATCGCTCTGGTTGTGGGAGGGCTCTTCTTGTCGACTCAGCCTCGCTCTTAGGCCTGAAGTGTTTCCCGTTGCCCACTCTCCAGAATCTTCTGGGACTCTGTGCAGTAAGTCTCAGGTCCATATAAAAGAAAAGTGGGTCTCCCAGCCTTCTAAAGAAATTGATCTCCTAGTTTCTTACTAGAAATAGTTTTAGATCCTTGAAGCTGACGTTACACAAAGTCTCTGAAGCTAGTCATACCATGAACTCAGCAAGTTTAATCAGAATGGCATAATTTGCTTTCCTGAATGTTCACATTATTAATTCTTTAGAAGATGTCATGGAGGCACTCTTCACTATATTAGTTTAAGACTAAAGACTTAAAAATTGATCCAACACAGAAAAAAAGTTATAAGAAAATTCTTTCCCCTACTAAATGATAGAGTCTTTTTCTGGGCTCCTTTCTGATAAGATTTTGGAGCATTGGCTCAAAAGGTAATAAAACTAAGACACAGCTCTTTAGCAGGGAGAAGAAAGTCATAAATTTAGTATGTTAAAAGCATTGGATGTGAGAGCATTAAATTACTTCAGCTACTGGATCCAACTACCGTGTTTCCCCGAAAATAAGACCTATTCCCAAAATAAGCCCTAGCAGGATTTCTATGCATTTATTAAATATAAGCCCTACCCCAATAGTAAGACCTAGTGATGGGTATGACTATGCAGCATATCTGCATAGCCACACCATGCATTTCAGCACGGAGAGGAAGACATCCCCTGAAAATAAGTCCTAATATGTCTTCTTGAGAAAAAATAAATATAAGACAGTGTCTTATTTGCAGGGAAACACGCAAATAAGAGGAGCCCTCTAAACTTCTTTCAGGTGTGAGTCTAAAACTCTTAACTTTTAAGGATAGAGGAACTTTCTACTCTGCTTCTCATTATTTATTTGTTCAACAAATGTTTGTCAAGCACCAGTAACATGTCAGACACTGTGTTCCGTATGGCGGTGTTCTCATTTTACCTTCTGAGGCTTAACTTAGAATTAATTTTGCCAATTCTGCTGATAGGTTTGGATGAGATTTGATGTTCACTAATGGCTTTTTTCTTCCTGTCACTATGAAAATGCAGGTGGGGCCAGAATTTTACTGGCCTACTTTCAATGACGGCATTATTTTTTGATTTGTCAAATGGATCCCTTAAATCCAATTAGCCATCTGGCTTAAGTAATAGTTCGTCAATTTAAGTGTGAACTCTTATCATGTATGTGTTAATGTACCTGCCTATAAATACTCCTCTGTAGTATGTGTTCACTAAGCCACTTTTATGCTTCAATACTCCTTGGATTTTATAGCTGAAAAAGAAAATATGCTGTTAATTGTGTTGTTAGAAAAATAAATGTGGAGCCCTAACGATCCTTGGAGTGTCCAAGCAGTGAGTTTCTATACACACGACGCTTCCGAGGGAAACAGTGTCTGGAAACTGAGAAACCAAACCTGGGTTTGGCTGAGGGTGGAGGGGGAGGGAGCAGCGTGGTTCTGGGCAGACCAAGATGCCGCATGGTGACATGTGGCTGGGGAAGCGGGCACCCTTCTCATAAATGGAGAGGGCTTGCAAGTCGCCTTCCTCTGGGAGCCAAGGTTTAGGCGCAGCCAGAAATAGTGATATGTAAACACCCCGAGTCCCTCATGTGCAGGCAGAGAACCGAGCCAGTAAATACAAAGAGCCTTTTTTTAGTTCAGCAGAAGGCAAATGAAAACTCAGTTAAGTGTGTTACCTAAATGGAAAGGTAAATTCAATTTGCAAAATGCTCTAAAGGCCCTGCTGGTCAGCATGACAAGCAGAAAAGATGATTTTAAAAAAAATCCTTTGCCTTATTCCATCAACGGCATCCAGCTAGCAAGCTCTTCACACAAGAAAGCAGAAATGAAAATGGGAGAAGTACAGGGAGAGGCACTGGGACTTGTGACCTGAGTCCTTCCCCGTCGCCTGCCTTGTCCTGGAGGTGGCTTGGGTTGCTAAGAGCTCGGGGACTACTCCCTTCCCCTTTCCATCTGCTATCTGTATCTTCTTTCTTGTGTTTTTCTTCTTTCTCATAAGTCTGGAGGAATATGGGGATGATGGAATAAGAAGAGTTGTAGTATGAGCCGGTGTGTTTCAGAACAAATATTTTGCTATTTGATGATAGACTGGGGCTTAAATTGTTCTTGTACAATTTTAGTCCCAAGTATGGGACAATGAGGGCAGCCTACACTGGCCACACATGGCTATTTACATTTAAAGTAATTCAAATCAACTCAAAGTTCAGTTCTTTAGTTATGCTAGTTACAATTCAAGTATTCAATAGATGTACAGAATTTTTTTCAGCATCACAAGATGTTCTGTGGGCCAGCACTGGCAGCTTGGTCTATAAACTCTTCTACTTCCTGATCTGTCCTCTGAAATAAGCATCAGTCAGTCCTGGCCACTGGTGTATTCTTTTTAAATGTCATCTCTGTAATTCTTTCTTCCTCTAGCCCCTCAAACACACAGGCACACACATTTTCTTCCTGAGGGCCAGGAAAAGCAGGTAAATTCAGCCTGAGGTATTTTATTAGGGTCCATACTCGGCTTTCGGTATGTGGGCTAAAAAGGCCACCTCTGTACTTTGTTTAAAGTGGGTCTTTCAAGCGAAAATAGTGATTAGCTCCTGCCTGCATTCTTCAGAGGCTGAGGCTGGGTACTGGCAGGTGTGCTGGCCAACTCTGGACAGGGGCTGTGGCCCTGAGTGGGAAGCAAGGCCTCAGAGGCCTATGGTGAGGAGGAGAAAGAGTGGTCATAGGAGCAGAGTATGGAAGCTTCCAAATGCAAGGAACCAGAGCTGGGGCAAGCAAAATGGGCTCCATGGTTAACACAGCATAAGAAATTACAGGTCAGGCCTGGCACAGTGGCTCATGCCTATAGTCCCAGCACTCTGAGAGGCCAAGGCAGGAGGATCACTTGACCTTAGGAGTTCCAGAGCCTGAGCAAGAGCCAGACCCCATCTCTACTAAATATAGAAAAACTAGCTGGGCATTGTGGCAGGCCCTGTAATCCCAGCTGCTTGGGAGGCTGAGCCAGGAGGATCATTTGAGCCCAGGAGATTGAGGTGGCTGTGAGCTAGGATGATGCCACAATACTTTAGCTTTAGCTTGGATGATAGAGAGAGGCTCTGTCTCAAAAGAAAAGAGATTACTGGTCAATTCATGATAAGTTTTGAGGAAGAAAGAGGAGATGCTGGTACAAGGGAGGGTGCAGTAATGGTTGCCCAGGGCACATGCCCCTCCAAGGTGCAGTCAACCACGAATTCTGAGTAAGTTAGTTAACAATTGAGGCTGACAGCATTAGAAAATTATGCATTGAAATTATGTATCAGACTTAGTTAAAAGGAAAATAGAAAAATGTAATAAGTTTTATAAGTATTGACACCCCAAAGTAAAGTAGAAATGGTAAAATACATTAGTGACAAAGTCAGGATGATGAAAGTCATAATTCTACATATAATAGATTAAGAAGAAACTGGAGAAAAAGCAGATATGTGCCTATTAACAAAAACATAGTTTTTGTTATAAACAATAATTTATTGTTTATTGTTATAAACAATAATTTATTATTTCCCATATTTATGAAAGAAAATTTAATAACCTGTGTTATAGAAAAGATTAGCATATGAGTCTGTTTTGTGTATCATTTTAAAAATAAATAAAATGAGCCAGGTGTTGTGGCGGGCACCTGTTGTCCCAGCTACTTGGAAGGTTGAGGCAAGGGCATCGCTTAAGCCCAAGAGTTTGAGGTTGCTGTGAGCTGTGATACCACAGCACTCTACCAAGGGCGACATAGTGAGACTTTGTCTCAAAAAAAAAAGAAGAAGAAGAAATAAAATGAAACAATTAAATTTAATTCATAATTCATTTTATTATTATAAATTACCAAAGACTGCATGTGGCCTAAATTTTCAAACCATGGGTGTCAACTGACCTAGTGAGTCATGAGATTAATTTAGTGGGTCACAATGAGCATTTGGAAATAGATAAGGGTAGAAACTATCAGAGTGTCTGTCATAAGGTTGGGGGAATTACTGTTTTATGGTATTTGTTTTTATTGTTGTTACATGTATATGTATGTGTGTAAGTGTGTGAGTGTGTACATGTGTGCATGTGTGAGCATGGATATGTGTGTGTGCATGTATGTGAATGCATGTGTGTAGACATATGAGTGCGTGCATGTGTGTGTTTGCAAATGATAGGCCTGCAGTTTAAGATGTTTGAAAGCCACTAGTCCAGATGACTTCTTATGAATCCTTCTGGTTCTGGCTAAAATGATTGTGTATATTAAACAATTTAAGATGAAAGTAATTTTATAAGATTTTACATAGTTCTGTCATCTGGCAATAGCACTAATTTTCGATGAGTGGAATTTGTGCCTTCGTTTTATACCACATAAAAGAATGTTTAATTATTAAAGAACAAAGTAAAGAAGAAATACCATTGGTCTCACTTTTAAGGTGGTCTGAAGTTATAGAGCTGGTAGCCATAATTAAGGAGAAGCCCCATGTTATGAAAATATTTCTTCTGTGTTTTGGCTATATTTTTTTTGGTGTGAGTTTGTCAGAATAATGCAATTAATTGAGGGTACTTTAAGCGCGTGAATCAAATAAATGTCTATGGTGGTTTTTTTGGAAGTCCACTTGGTATTAAGGCATCAGGAACATTTCTTTGCATTTCCTGGTAATGTACATTTGCCTAAATGTCACATGTCATGGTTCTTTATAGAGCAGTCAGTACAGAATTTACAAGAACACACATGATCTCTGCCAGCTTTTCACACACTAATTTAATAAGCTGGAGCTTGGACTGTCCTTCCTTTTCGTGGTTCTCTGCTCTTACCCAGCCGCGTCATTTGGGACTTGTGGGATGATGACGCACTGCCCCAGCAGGCAGCTTTGTGGCATGGAATTCCACAGTGCGGTGGGAAGTGAGTTGGGCTTCCTGGCAGCTGAGCTGCTCAGGCGTTGGCCAGAGGTCTTGGTGAACCTCATGACGGCTTCTTGACACCTCATCACGGTCTGGTGAGGTACATGAGGCTCTTTTGATGTATAGTCTTGGCAGAAACTTCACTGCTCTCATGTATGTTCACTCTGTGCACAGTTATGTGCACACCTCATGCACACATTTTGTATGTTCTTAAAGTCTTTAGCTATTCTGTGCTCATCAGTTTTATAAATAAAAATCAGAACTTTAACTACAACTGACTCTTTTATGATCAAATCTACTGATATAAAGACAGTAAAATTATACCTCGAGATAAATGGTCTTATGTCGAAACAAGCACACACACATATCACAATTCTATAGGCAGCTGATGTAGAAATATTATTTTTATATTAAAGAAGATATAAAAGCCCTTTGAGACTTAGAGTGAAGCCATTTTCACTTTCACTAGTATTCTCATCTGGATTTCTTGAATTTCTTTTCTTTCTTTCTTTGTTTTTTTTTGAGACAGAGTCTCTCTTGGTCACACTTGGTAGGGTACCGTGGCGTTACAGCTCACAGCAACCTCAAACTCTTGGGCTCAAGCGATTCTCTTGCCCCAGCCTCCTGAGTAGCTGGGACTAAGGATGCCTGCCACAGTGCCCAGCTATTTTTAGAGAGGGCATCTCACTCTTGCTCAGGCTGGTCTCAAATTCTTGAGCTCAAGCACTTCATCTGCCTCTTCTCCCAGAGTGCTAGGATTACAGGTGTGAGCCACTGCACCTGGTCTGGATGTCTTGAATTTCATCAGAAGTAGTTTTGGCCTCATTATAACAATGCTGAGGCAACATTTCCTTTCTGTTCCAAACTCTTAACAGATTTAATTAATAGTATTCATTCTGCTCATGCTTAGCAGTTTTATTTTTGCACAGTAATTTATAATCATTTTTATTAGTTGTTCTAAATTGAGATTTAGAATGGCATTTCATAAAGAAATTGCTTCATGTTTGAGAAGGGAGACTATGCCTATCCAGCATTTGTCTAAATAGCATAATTATGATTGTATTACTCATAGATTGTTTAATTATTTATTCCTTTATCTGTAGATGTAAATATACCACACCAACCTGCAATTATAGAAGGTCTAAAAACCTGAGTTATGAAGTTCAAGTGATATCTATAAGAATTCTTTTTTAAAAAAATTTATTTGATATTACTGTGAGGGCACAAATGATTAGGTTACATTGTTTGTGTTTATTAGGTAAAGTTCAAGTTATAGTTGAGCCCTTCACCTAGCAGCTATGCTGTATACCATTTGTAAGAATTCTTGAGGCAAAGTTCAGTGTATCCCATTATTTAAAAAAAAGGAAGTTGAAGCAATGATATAAATTATTAAATACTGTTAACAATCCCAATTTTATCATGTGTATAGTAATCTAATATATAATACTATTTAAATATTGAGTATCAGAATAATAATATTATTTTTATTCAGCTAAATGTGACACATATTAATATAATATGTATCAATGTATTTGAAACAAGATCAAACTGGTAAATGGAAAATATCTTTTTTTTTTTTTTTGAGACAGAGTTTCTCTCTGTTGCCCCTGGCTAGAATGTCATGGCATCATCATAGTTCACAGCTACCTCAAACTCTTGGGCTCAAGTGATCCTCTTGCCTCAGTTACCCAAATACCTGGGACTACAGGTGCCAGCCATAATGCCCGTGGTCTCATTCTTGCTCAGGCTGGTCTCAAGCTCCTGAGTTCAGGCAATCTACTCACCTCATCCTCCCAAAGTTATGGGATTACAGGTTGAGTCACCATGCCTGGCCAAAAGTATCTCTTCATATTATATGAATAAAAATTGCCATTAAAATGTATATTTTTAGTTAGATTTTCTAGATTTTGTATATCTAGATCTTTTGAATATAAAAAAATTAAATTAGCCTAAACAAAATTTTATTGACTTTGTGTTTATTATTTTTGCATACATTATAGAATGTAATATGTAAATTCAAAGCTCTGAAATTAGGAAATTTGAAATGAAATGTAATGTTCTACTTACATTAACTTGCTACATAATTTTCAACGAAGTTTTGATTATTCAAAGGCCTTTTTATCTTTGTGTTATGTGTATAGCAGTTTGACTTTTGCATCTGCCTTTCAGATATTATGGTGTACATGTGGAATCTTTGTAAGAGGGGCTTCTGAGAAGGGAGAAAGAAGTGATGAAAGAATGATTGCTTCCTTGCCTGCTATTAGCTCTGACAAGGAAGGCAATGGTGAGAAGAAGCAAATAAAACCAGCTAAGTTGCTTTAAAGCCACATTTTCATAATTTAAGTCCAGTTACCAAACTATCAAATAACAAAAAGTGAATTTTGTTACAAGTTTATTTCCCTGGTTACTCTAGTATTTATTTAAGAGAAAGAAGTCATTAACAACAATCTTTGTTGTTCAATCTGTTTATGTGAACAGACCCAGTTAAAAAATTGGAGTGTCAGGCCAACACACCCTTGACTCAGCATGTATCTTTTTTTAGGAAGCTGTGATAGAAATGTGCAACCACACAGCACCCGTGTAGATATTAAGTATGATAAAAAGATTTATGAATGTACAACTGTGCTCTGAATGAAAGGGATATGTGAATACAATTAATCCAAATTTCTGCTTATAGTAGCAAAGAAATCAACTACTGTGCCTAAAAACTCAGTTTCATTAGCTAAATAAACAGATTAATCAACAACACTGGTGCCCTCCTACTTATTCAAAGTTTTTTAAAAAGCTGAGATGTTTCTCAAAATCAAGCTGTAGATTTAAAGTGCTATGTTGAGGTTTTAAATACCTCAAAATTCATGTGATGGTTTCCATGATGACCTCTCAGCCATTCACTTGGAAGACCAAATCCCCAAGGCCAAAGACCAAATCCGCAAGTCCTGTTAGTCTTGAGCAATGTGCTAAGAAGGGAACAGTTGGGGGAGGAGGGACAAGATGGCGGACTAGAGTCAGATTTCTACAGAAGCTCCCATCCAGAGGGAAGGATAATGACCAGAAAGTACCCAATAAAGCTGAAGACTGGGAGCTGAGCTGAGAGAGAAGAGTGGTAACTGCACGTCACCTCTGCTGAGGCAAGCTGTGACTCCAAGATAGCAAATTTCAGCTGAGACTTCAACCCTGAGTCACTGATCCACAAGGATCAGACAAAGACTAGCTGAATACAAGACAGAGCCACCTAACTCCATCACACCAAGCAGGTCCCCAGAGACTCAGACTATAATACTGTATGGGTCCTTTGCAAAGCTGTAGGAGAAAAAGCTACAGTCACCAGTCCTGGATCCTTGGCAAAGGACTGGTTAACCACAACTCCAGGAACCCCCAATCCAATTTCATCTTACTTGCCCATTTAGCCAAATGGTGAAAAATAATCGTGGGGCAGAATCAGCAGAAAAACTTTGGCAACATGAACAATCAGAGTAGATCAACTACCCTAAGAAATGATAAAACAGACATACCAGATGATCCCATTCACAAACAAATGGCTGAGATGTCAGAAATCAAGTTCAGAATTTGGATGGCAAATAAAGTCAACAGAATGGAGGCAAAGATGGGATTACAATTTCAAGGAGTGATTCAAAAGTTGTCTCAAGACTTCAATGAATTCAAGGCAAAATCACCAAAGATTTTGACACATTGAGGCAAGAACTTGCAGCCCTCAAAGATCTGAGAAATACAGTAGAATCCCTCAGTAACAGAATGGAGTAGGAAGAAGAAAGGATCTCTGATATTGAAGACAAAACTTTTGAATGCTCTCAAATGCTCAAAGAGGAAGAGAAGTGGAGAGCAAAAATGGACCATTCCCTGAGAGAATTGTGGGACCACTCCAAAAGAGCAGATGTAAGAGCCAGATGTAAGAAAACCATAACCTACAAGGGGAAGAATATTACAATGACTTCAGATCTCTGTGCTGAAACTTTTCAGACTAGAAGAGGATGGTCATCAACTTTAACCTCCTAGAACAAAATAAGTTTCAACCCAGCATCCTGTATCCAGCTAAATTGAGTTTCATTTATGATAGAGAAGTTAAATACTTTAATGACATTCACATGTTGAAGAAATTTGCCATACCTAAACCAGCTCTCTAGGATATTCTCAGACCCATCTTCCACAATGACAAGCACAATGCTCTACCAACAAAGTAAACTCACTCTGAAACTTTTTTTTTTTTTTTGAAGTTTTTGGCCAGGGCTGTGTTTGAACCCACCACCTCTGGTATATGGGTCCAGTGCCCTACTCCTTTGAGCCACAGGTGCTGCCCCACTCAGAAACTTTTGATCAAACTCCAACTTCCACAGTGGCAAAAGGATTAAAAATGTCCCCTGGACTTCTGAAAAACTTGATACCCAAAATACTCCCAGGCTTTTCAATACTTTCAATTAATGTGAATGGCTTAAATTATCCTCTAAAGAGGCACAGGTTGGCTGACAGAATACAAAAACTCAGGCCAGATATCTGCTGCATACAAGAA
>CAUYQV010132140.1:0-24748 GCA_963574575.1 Galagoides demidoff
CCCCAAAAGTTCACAGCTTTGTGTGTGGACTTTCTACTGTAGAATATTACAACTGAGCTCCATGTACTCTTCCTCCATAAATACCCATCTCTGAAACTATTTTATAATTTTCAGTAAATCAATATTGCTGTTTCCCTTATATAACTATATTAATTAATAATACAGAGAAAATGTAATTTGATTCTTCGTGTTTTTTCAAGAGTTAATAATCAAGTAAATATGTTGTTGATTTTCTTTTCTCTCTATCTCTAATTTATCTCCTGACTCTCAACTAGAATGTTCATTATAACATGCTAAGCACATTGGGCACATTTATTTGAACTGTTTTTTCCTTTGAAATCTTCTTTCCTAAGTGTCTCTTTTTTCAGTATGAATCCTTGGGCTTAATTGTCAGACCTTGTAAGACAACAGCTATAATGGCTATTCCAGAAAAAGAGTTCCAAAATTGCTTCGAAGGGTGGACTGGGCACTGGGTTCATCTCATCCAAAGGGGAGTACTTCATAGGTGATTGCAGTGATAGTCAACAATGAGATATGTAGCACTCTTTTTACAAACTTAATTATCAACCTCATTAAGTGTTATCTGTCCTCCAATTTCCCATGTAGTTTTGTAACCTATATTCCAGTGGCTAAGATAGGAAATTATAGTGTACAGTTGGGTGTAGGTTTGTATACAATCTCTCATCTTCAGTGTGGTGCCTCATTCTTCCCCATGTCTGTTGAGGGTAGGGCAACTTAAAGAGGTTTATTCTGAGCCACATATGTGTGACCCCAGTCCAGAGCACCTAGCTTCAGGAGGTCTGGAGAAAAATGTGCCTGAGATTTCAAAGTTTTTTTTGATTTGTAATTGGCTAAGGAAATAAAGCTTGGAATATTTTAGGTTAAGTCTGTTAGAGACAAGCTATCTTATATACACTGGCTCGAGTGAACTCTTGAGTAAATTAATGGCCTGTGGGTGATGTAAACTTTGCCCTCCAAGGCATTGGGTCTTGTTAATGATGTAGTATTTTATTGTCTGAGGCATACACTTAACTTTCCTTCGTGGCCAGGAAATCAGTTTTAAGGTATTTCTCAGGACCCTTTTGGCAAAAGGGGGTCGATTAAATTGGGGGGGCATTTAACATTTTATTTCATTTCACAACTCCCAACGTCCAGGGCTCCTGAGCTTCTATGTCAGTTTACTTTTTGGCTCCATGGAAGGGGCATTACTTTTATGTGGACAGAATGCAGTGTCTGCAGAAAGTAAACCTCTAGCCTTCTCTAGCAAGTAAGATTAGTTGCCTGCCCTAGAGGGATAGGCTCATTAAGTATGGAGATGTATATATTCCTTAAAAGTTTCTCAGGCAGACCTCTTTGGTTTTTTAATCACTCCCTAGACTGCCGCCTTCAGGCAATGTTTCCAATTCCTTGGACTTCATAGCACAGATTAGATTTACTCTCCCTCTTCCTTCTTTCAACCTTCTGTATTAACACTGCTTCACAAGCCATGATGGTTTTAGGTTGAGATTAGCAATCAAATTCAAGAAACACAATAAAGTTAATCTGGTACCAAGTTTACTTTACAAAAAAAAAAAAGAGGGTGTAGCACAAGGAGAAAACCAGGCAGAGACAGCAGCAGCCATCAGAGCCCTCATGATTCCCAGGGAAAGATTCCAAATGTCCCAGTCATTCCCCCAAGCCTCCCAAGCCAGGCTCAGTGGCGCCATCATTTATGCCTCATTGCCCCACAGCACTTGCAGGGGTCTTTGATTCGCATTCCATGCTAATGAAACTGCATCTCATCAATTGCCTGTTACTCCTCAATTACAGCTTATTTGTTAATTTCATGTTCGTCATCAATAATAAGTTACTTAATAAATAATCACCACAACCAGGCGCAGGAGGCTGATTTGGTGCAAAGTAACCTCAGCAGGACCTTCATTTATTTTGGAGACAGAATACTCTAGACTCTCCTAACACTGCTCCTTGAAGGAGGATTTATAGAGTCAAGTCCAAGTCTTCCAGCATCCCTGAAGCTGGAGGAAAGATGACACAGTAGCTGCAAATCCTGGTACAGGGGCTTAAATGAGTAGAAAAGTCAAAACATTAATTCACTGTCACTTATTTATCCAATTTTTTCTTCCAAAATTTAGAAAAAATTTTCATCTGCTGTTCTTCCTGTCCTCAGTTCTCATGTCCTTACTGTTTTGGTTCCTCTCTGTTCATTTGTTGGGACACAGAGAACATGTGCATTTTATTATACATATAAATATATATACACACATATTATAAATATTATAATTTATATTATAATATTTATTTAATTTATATTATAATATCATAAATGATGGAAGAAAAAGTTAAAAAAATATTGTTTTGCAGGCCTACACATTAATTTTATAAGGAATATTTTTTGGGGAAAAAAAGTGATATTGTTTTTACCAGCCACTAAAAAGTGATTTCAAAGTGGTTTTATGGGAAAAGACATTTGCTTGATGTGAGAACTATTTCTCTAATTAGAATCCCAGAGATAAATTCTACATGTTAAATGTGGAAAATATTGACATGCTATAATATTCTGCTGATCCCTTAATAAAGTATGTAATCGTACACTGAAAAATTAGTAGCAACAGTTCATAGTTGAAATATACATTTGGGTGCTAATTATATGCAGTATGATGAAAGCAGTAATATATTTGTAAACACCATTAGAGGCATATCACACAGGATATCCCTCTGTTTAATGTTTGTCTATACAACACCTTCTGGCTTTTAATATCAGAATTGTATAGTGCTTATACAACTTATTAAGTAAAATGTGTATTTGTGATCCATATCACCCATGAAACACTTTTAAGATAATACAGAGTGTGCAAGATTTGATTGGTATTCTAAATATAATGAATAGAAAGTATAATGGAACCAACTCTAGAGGGTTTAAATTGAATGTCAGTAAAGGGAGATTACGTTTGGGTGTTAATGGTACTAAGAAAGTCATCACAGTATCATTTTCTGTGAGGCACTGTGCCATTGTATGTAGGAGACACCAAGAGCCAGATGACAGCCGAGCAAGATGATCTGCAGCTAAGGCATGGACCTCAGGCCATTCACCCACAGGAGTTCCTTATGGAAGAAGAGCTCGTGCCCTCAGCACATAGTCATTGTTAATTACCCCCCTCACCTGTATCATTTGGTTTCAATAAAAGGCTGGTGCGGAGGTTGCTTGGGGCTACCCGGAAAGTAAGGGCTAGCCTGCCTTCCACAGCTTGTACTTCTAATCCGCCTCTCGCCTTGTTCTTTCCTGCACTAAGGAGACGAGGGCCAGAGAAGCCCGATGTGTCACCACAATTGTATTTGTCCTAAACTTATATTTGTGTTGCCTTTTTAAAAATGTAGCCCTTGCTATGACTCAGTGTTAAAATGAATGTCAGTAATGTGTTAAAGGAAGCTACACAAGACCATAAAAAGTTAACAGGTATGTGTGTGGGGGGAATTATACACTTATACACAAATAGGTTTGGGGGCTTGAGCACTATTTTATAAACTGTTGAGAGTTTGGAAAGGTAATTTCTTACACATTATGCATTTCTTCATTTAAAATAATGGCAAATAGGCCCCCAGCTGATATTTTTATCCAGAACAGATTGTTTATGTAAAGTATGCAATGCCTGTGTTATACTTCAGTAAATACTGGTAGCTAAAAGGGTAAACCAAAGTGCAAAGTAAAGTCAGATTAATTGCTATGGAGTATATTGAGTCAAAACAAGGAAAAATGGTACAAAACAAGAAATTCCATATACTTAAGTTCTTTTCTATTTAGAAAATGCTTATTTCAATCAAATCTTTATAAAACATGGAACTGAACAGTATGTCCTCTATTTCCTGCATGTGGGGTTCTCCATCTTTTAAGTCATATTTATTCATTTTTATTCAATACTTTTTATTCTAAATGTTCTTGCTTGATCTTTATATTTAAGGTAAAAATATATTAAAATCCTCTATTATGAATGTGAGATTTTTATCAACTCCCTTGAAATAGTGTTATTTTATACACCTAAGGATTAAATGTATCATACCATTATGAGTTTTCCATAAATCACCTTAATAAAGTGTTCTTTGTTTCGTAGAGGTCATTGTAATTCTTACTGTTGATTTCTACTTTAATTTATACTACTTTAAATATTAATATCCCTATCCCAAATTTCTAGAAACTGGTATTGAACTAAAATATCTTTATTCATTTTGTTACATATATATGACTTTATGTGGTTTTCACTTAGGTAAATACATAATAAATGACATAAGGTTAAAATTATTTTCTAGTTATATTATTGTGTTTGATGATATAGAGATAATTTTTCTACTCATTTGTTTTGTCCTTTCTATCTGCCATTGGTTTTTTTTGTTTTATATATTTTTTTCTGTCCCTTGTGTTTTAGCGAAGCATTTTTCTATATTCCCTTTCTTTCTATCTCATGATTTACGTATTGCTAGTTGTATTTCTTTGGATTCTGTGATCATAATTTCTTTTTAGGGGGATGGGAGTCTTGCTATGATACTTAGGTTGAAGCACAGTGGCTATTCAAAGGTGCTATCATTTCAGACTACAGCCTCCAACTCCTGAGCTCAAGTGATCCTCTGCCATCAGTCTCCTAAGTAGCTGGGACTACAGCCCTGTACCCCTGTGCCTGGTTACGGAGTATATACTGTATGGTAGTTTTGTTCAAAGAAGTCCATCGTGGTATCTATTCTTTTTCTGACAGTCATGGAGACTTAGCAGTTTTACAACCTGCCCTGCTTTGTTTTATTTATGAATTTTTAAACTCAAGAGGTGATGGATTGTATTTGTCAGTTTCTGTGTTCTGTTTCTTCTACCCCATTTCTTCCATCTGGAATCACTTTAGTTTATGATACTTTTAAATCAGACTTGTGATAATACGTTAGTATTTTGCATATAAAATGATTATACTTTGTGCTTATTCTTGCATAGTAACATGTTGAATTATGTGATTCTCTTTGCCCTTTTAACGTATATTCCAATATCTTCAGGTTTCTAGTGCTGCTAATGAAAATGTATCATCAGTCTTAGTGTTATGCTTGGTAGAGAATCTCTCTTTTCTCTGAAAGACTTAAAACTTTGTATTCATTCATAATCTTTAGTAGTTTCACTGTGATGGTTCTTTATTTTTACATAGGCTCCTTGTGTCTCAGGCTTCACATTTTTCCCAATTCTGGTAATTTCTTAATAATTATTGGTTGCTACTTCAGATTATATTTTTCCTTTTCATTTACTCCATTTTCTTCTTTTTGAAATCCTATAAAATAAGTGCTGTAAACTCACAATCTATCCATGTCTCTTAATTAATATTTTACATTTTTAGTTCTTTGTCTCTTCTTTTTCTACATAAGATATCATATTTGCATAACAGTTATTTAATGCTCCATAATGTAGAGATTACCCTGTTTTATTTTTATTCTGATATTTTCCCATTTCCAACATTTCTAATTAGTGGTCTTGGAGGCATTTAGTCATATTTCATTTCTTCCTGTTTTTCAAAAATAATTTAATATTCTTTTTAGTTGATGTTTTCATTGAATTCTTTAACATTCCAAAATTATTTATTTTCACTAGTATAAACTAGTAATTAATTTCATGTGCAGCAGCTTTCCTATCCAATTGTTGACTGTGTTGGCTGTGTTTTCTCTGTGTGTTTGGACACTTTGATTATTACCAGGTATTATTTGAATGTCTCTCTTTCTCCCTCCTTACTTTTCCTACTCCCTCTATTTGGCTCTATTACAATAACACAAAGCATGTTCTTATAAAAGTATTTCAGTTATGGTTGTGTGAGAATGTGGGGCTTGGGAAGACCCTGACCCAGAGATCCCAGGCAGCTTTGGCTCACATTTAGGTAGTGAGACACCATGTTTATCCCCAGACTCTATAAGCCCATAGTTTTCCATAAAACTATTCACAAGCAGTAGCAGCTATTTTTTTTTCTGTGTGTGTGTGTGTGTACATGTGTTTTTGCTTTTTGTTGTTGTTGCTTACAGGGTTCAACTTTGTTGCCCTAGCTAGAGTATAGCAGGGCTCAAGCTATCCTCTTGCCTTAGCCTCCCATGTAGCTTGGATTAACAGGCATGCATCAACATTCCTAACTAATTTGGTTAGTTGCTTTTTATCTCCTTTTATCTGTGGCTTACTCTCATTTGGCTCATTAAACAGTGAGTTTGGCTCAGGTCCCATTCGGAGAGGATGCGTGTTTTTTCCTTATTCCCATGCAGGAACTGGACTCCTGTCCACACTGTCTGCTTCTAGATATGGCTCTCAGTTTTGGTCTCTGTTTATCGCTTGACATTTGTGTTTCACTTCTTCTCTAAAGAAACATTGATCTTTTAGTCAAGTTTGGGTAAGTGATTTTAGATTTCTTTCTCACATATTATCTTTTATTGGCATTAGGTTTTCTTTAGCAAAGCCTCTGAAACATGGGGCAGCTGTTAGGAAAGGCAAAATCTGAGGCTGGGGGCGAGATAGTAACCGTGAGAGGAGGATGTTGCTGTTAGGGTCTCACGGAGAAGCCGTGCTGCAGAGCATAAACCCGCATATTGAAATTGTATTTAAATAAAGGGTTTCACAGCTCTCTCAGGCATGTGACAGCTTCTTTATTTATTCCTGGCTTAAACACCCAGAGACCACTGCTCTCTCATAGTGAGTGGCAAGTTGATTCTTTACTCTTGGTTTAAATAGTTAGCTGTGCACATGCGCACTATACCTCATTAATATTTGTTACAATCCCTCTGCACGTGTGCACTGTACATCAATGACTTCGTTAATTTTCATTACAATCCATAATCTATCTCATAAATAAACATCTTGTGACTATCTCATGAGTAGCTCTTCCCCAGTAACATAAGGTTTAACTGATATCACTTTATCTAACGTAATCCTTTTGAACATAACCCTTTTAATACAACTTAATGGAGCACATGTTGTCAGCCATTACTTCTTTTGTTCTTATCTGATGAAGACTGAGTTCTGGGAGGAGGAAGGTGGATTGAATACCTGCCCTGCTGGCCTCACCTTTTGGAGGCAGTTACTTAAATTTTAAGCAACGTATAATTAAGAAATTTCTGAGATATACAGAAAACTTATATAGATTGTTTGCAATCTTCGGCTCCCATGTGGGCCATAAGTCAGGGGGTTTTTACACCCTCAACTGACCAGGCCAACTTTAGGCCAGAGGAGTTTTACGCTGCAACCAACCAGGCCATATGGGATTCTGCCTCAGTTTCTCACAAGCATGCCTGCACAAAGTCTTTTCACTGCTCTCTCTCAAACAGCTTTTTTTGGTCAGAGGTATACAGGCCTTTGCCTATAGAAAGAGAAGAACTTACATGAGAAGTCATATTCTGAAGACCCATGACCTATACCTGGGCTTGTTTTGGTATTTAAGCCATGTGATGTTTAAAAAAAAAAATCAAGGCCTGTGCCTGTGGCTCAGTGAGTAGGGCATGGGCCCTATATGCTGAGGGTGGTGGGTTCAAACCTGGCCCCAGCCAAACTGCAACAAAAACAAAAATAACCAGGTGTTGTGGTGGGTGCCTGTAGTCCCAGCTACTTGGGAGGCTGAGGCAAGAGAATTGCCTAACCCCAAGAGCTAGAGGTTGCTGTGAGCTGTGACACTACGGTACTCTACCATGGATGATAAAGTGAGACTCTGTCTCTAAAACAAAAAACAAACAAAAAAAAATCCATTGCCAAAACTTAAAACAAAAGGAGATTTCATATCCAAATCATGATTGACTCCTTTTTAAGAATAAAAAGATTTGACAACATGGGCATGCATTCACATAGAATAGTGATTTTCAACTGATGTGCCATGGGAGGATCTTAGGTGTGCCATGAACATTTTTGAAGATCAATTAAATTATTTTTTAAAGAACTTTAAAACACAGTAAGTGTATTCTTTTTTTTTTACTCTTTTTTTTTATCAACATAATTTAAGTGTGTTGTGAAAGTTTAACTATAAATTCAAGTGGGCTCTGAGATAAAAATGGTTGAAAACACTGTTATGGAATGTTAAGTCTGTCTGAATGCTCCCTGGTCCCCAGATTCCCAGTGTCAAGAAGGAGTACCTAGTAAACTGGTGACTGAGTGATCACAGACTGAGACCAATTCCACACAGTTTATCACAGGTAAAAAGAAAGAAGCTAGATGAAGGGACAGTGAAGAAGGAAGCCACACAAAGAGAAACAGAGTGAAAGTGTGATCCAGAGAAAGTGGAATGGGTCAGTCTCCAGAAGTGGAGAAAGACCCCAAAATCTGAGCACCAACTGCCTTCTGTATGTTCACTTATTTGTCTCGACTTTCTTCTAGTAGTGTTCCGGTTATTTCCCCCCTTAGAGTGATTTACAGGTTGGGATTATATAGCAGATTACTTAAGAGGTGACATGACAGTTTCCCTTTCTGCATTTGCCTCTTCCCCAAATTGTTCATAAAAGCTCCACCCATGCTATGCTAATTAGATGGTAATGAGGTTGAGGGTAGTTAAAACTCACTAGGAGCCCCTTACTGTGTATACTTCCACCAGGGCACAGTTTCTAGTGGCAATTTGGTTCCTAACTACAATATGGTTCCCACTCTCCACCGTTAGACACTTCCTTGCAACCTGTTTACCCTCTGCCAAGTGTAACAGAGAACAGATGTCAGCTGGAGCTGAGCATCAAATACCCCTTTACCCGAAGCATGCAATCTCCAATTTGAAAGTGTCTCCACTGTCATGCTTCATTTTTCTATGCCCCTGCCTGACTTCTGATGGAATATCGGTTGGAAGCCTTTGGTTTATACTTTATGTTCCAAATTCTTATCTATATTTTTAAATATTCTTTGCTTAATGGGGCTAGAGTACAAGAGAATAATCAATATTTTTAAGTCATCAGGTCTAATTAGAAAATTCTAAAATAGTTAAAAATAAAAGTGTCCAAATTTTAGAGCAGGAAGGAACTTTAGAGATCATGAATTTCAGCCAAATAATTTTATACAAATGTATTACATTCCAGGTAAATATTGAATTCCAGAAATGGTAAGTGACTTGTCTAATGTCTCACATCTTGTCTAGTGTTCATCACACCACACTCCATTGTAGGGTTAGAAACCCAAATCCTTCAAAGTCCAAGCAGGTAAAGCAGAGGATTAAAGCTGGCCACCTGAGTACCAGGGCCAATGGGAAACGTGTCCAATCTAAAAGGGGGTTCGATTATCAACATCTACCAATTGGGGATAGAGGGAAATGTGGACCTAGAGTTAACCTTGAGCTCCTCATTTGTTTAAGAAGCTATGCATCTCTTCATTTATTTCCAAATCACCTAAAAGCCCAAGAATACAAAATGCAACAACAAAAGTATTTAAAATTTTTGCCAATGAGGGTGATCCCATGAGTCAAATCTAATATGCACGAATGTGTAAACCTAATCATGCCACCCAACCCCATTCAAATTATTTAGTGGACCACTATCTTTACAAATATTTTTGGGAATCTCGTATTTCTAAACAGTTTAAATCCTTCTTTGCATTCACCTCTCATTTCTAAACACTAAGAACTTAGTATCGCTTAAACAAGTTCTACTTTTCTCATCAGGGCCTAAGCTTTCCAAACTGGTCACATTCCCACCAGATTCCCTTATTTATCTTGAATGCCTCTCACAATAATTTTTGTATCTGTATAATTATATTTATATCTTTCTCTACCTCCAGATTATAGTTTCACAAAATTCTCATTACTGCAAATGTGCCTGGCAAATAATAAATGTTCCTAATGTGAGAAAGATAAAATAAGCAAGAAAGCAAACTGTTTAAATTTGACTTTTGAAGAACAGTTAGAACACATAGAGCTAACATTTTTGATAATTTACGGCCCTAGTGTTTGCATGACACTTCCTGGATGTATGAACTTATATAACTTACTTAGATTCTGTAAGGTTTAGTGTAATTAAATATGAACGAAGTATAATGCTTCCCTTGCAGGACTTTTTTGCAAATTATCTTTTGAATCTACCATACAGAAGAGCCATTAACTTTATTTTTTAGATTCAAAGAGATAAAGAACGGGTGAATATTTGAATCTTCTATGATGAACAGTTTTTGTATAAATTTCAAAGATTTTCTTACAATTAAATTTTTCCCAAACAAGAATGCTATGTCTCAAGAGTAATGTCTCATCAGTGGAGATGTTTAAACATAATCTAGTTGACCGCTTATGAAACAGATTTGATGGTCAGCTAAAAAGAGGTAGGTTAGTGCCTATGGCTACTTCTGAGATGCTACATTTTGTAACCCTGTGAATTGTATTTATTTAACAAAGTGATCCTCACCATTTGTTTATAATTGCAGCACCCCGTTGAGTGACTTTCTTTGCTTATCTCCACTGATTATTGTGTGCCCTTTTAAACCCTGGGGTTTTGCTTCACTAGTTTATGTAACATTCTGCATGCTGGCACCTATTGAAGAAGACAAAAAGAAAGTGGTCTGACAATTTATGCTGTACATTTAAATATTGGTGTCAGGAAATTATTGGCTTTAACCTTAACTCTGTTGTTTCATGATCAAACATTATCCTCCAAGTATTGTTTCTTAGCTACCCAGAGGGAGATCATCTTTTCTGAGAAAAGAATCTTATAGCTTTGCAGTCAAGCTATCATTATGTGAAACAAAGAAATTGGCTAAAACTATCGAGCCCTTCTTTGTAATCTGAATGGATGCCAAATATTATTGAGCCCAAGGAAAGGCTGTTTCAAAATAAGCATCATCATCTTAAATGCTTTTCTTCATTACAGTGTATCCCCTTATCTGAGGTTTCACTTTTTGCAGTTTCAGTTACCCTTCACTAACTGCATTGCAAAAATATTAAATAGGAAATTCCAGAAATAAACTATTCATAACTTTTAAATTGTCTGACATACATTCTGAGTAGCTTGATTGAATCCCACATCATCTGGTTCTGTCCAGCCTGGGGCATGATTCACCCCTTCATCCAGTGTGTCCATGCTATAGACACTCCTCTTTGTGAGTCACTGGACACTATCTCCTCCTGACATCAATCCCTGGACACCATGAAAGCTGGATGATCCAAGAGCACTCAGAAAAGATAATCCTTTTTCAGACGTACCACCAGAAGGTCAGCAGATGCCTAATGCTATGTCATGATGCTAACATCATCCGCCTCACTGCATCTCATCACGTAGGCCTTTTATCATTTCACATCATCACAAAAAGTGGAAGGATGAGACAGTAAGATATTTTGAGAGACAGAGAGAAAGACCACATTCACCTAACTTTTATTGTAGTGTGTTGGTAAAATTGTTCTATTTCATTATTAGCTATTGTTAATCTCTTACTGTGCCTAACTCATAAATAAAGCTTTATCATACATATCCATGTAGAGGAATAAAATAGAACGGATTGGGTTCTGTAGTATCTGTGGTCCCAGGCATCCACTCTGAGTCTTAGACTGTATCCCTCATGAACAAGGGCAAACTACTATGATTTGTCAACATAAGAATTATAAGAATCAATGAATATTAATGAATTATATGTAACTGTACAACAAAATATCCAGGTGAGGAAATAGAATACTCCCAGAAAAACAGAAGTGCTCACTTATGTAACTCCTTTAATGACTGCCCTCTAGTGTGCTACCACTATCCTGATTTCTAATACAATTTTTTCCTGCTTTTAAAATGTTATATCCATGGAAGCAAATTATACAATATTGTGTTTGCTATTGTTTTTAGACTTCTGTTGTGCACTAACCATCATTATTTCAGTGCTTTTTTTGCTTAAGAGTTAATATATTTTAATACTTTCTTTTATTTGCTTTCCTCGAATTTCTTGCTTTTTGCATTTTAGTTCTTAGTATGCTTGAGTTGTTTTACATGTTTGTATTTTATTGTTATCTCTCATTTGCACTATTTAACATGGTATTTTTCTATGGTATCTTGGAAAGTACATATTTTTCTGATTTTAAAATTATGGTATTGGTTATTTAAATCTATTTTTCTTAATATCACTTTGAATATAGAAAGATATTAATATTAGGAGATTCTCTTAAGTAATGTAGGGAGATGATAACATTTTATTAATTCCCATTGGTAACATGTACTTGTTTATACTGTGGTTTTTATACACCTTTTCTTCTTTAAATTATTACAGATTTTAAAAATCAATAATTACTGATGACACTGAACAATTCTTTCTTTAGTAACTATGGCAAAAACTGGCTTATTTTTGGCCAACCTTATTCCCTTACCTAATATTCATTGAAGTAGATTTCATTTTCTGAGATAGGTGCAATAGTGTGAGTTAGGATTTTATCATCAAAAAAGTCCTCCATGATGGCTGAATAATGGAAAGGAGAGCTTTACTTGTGACATTGGTTTGCAAATAGGGAATAAACAGTCTCCACTGTTTGCCAACTTTACTGCATTCAAAGTGGAAAGGGCAGGTTGGAATTTTTGTCTCCCAGGGTTTGTATTATGCTCATAAAATCACACTTAGTTAACAGGTTAGGAAACAAGCCATGAATGTTTATGAGGACAGCTGAGAGAGGATGCACAGTGATAAGCATATATATGACATGCATCCTATATAAATTTTAGGGTGAGGGTCAGATAAGGTGGCATTTAGCTCTTTACATTATAGGTGAACTAACATAGACAGTTAGTGCACGCCTTCCTAAACTAGCTGAAACTGGCCTAATGTCTACCTGTGCTTATCAGAAAAGATGTAAGATTGGTCCCCTGTCCAATCAGAGTTGTAGTGATCTAGGATTTAATTAGAGTGAGGAGGGGTGGAGGTAAGATGGTGGACTATGGCCAGCTTTCCACAGAAGCTCCCATCCAGAAGGAGAGTTAAAAGACAGAAGGTTAGCAAATAAGCTGATGATTTGGAGCTGAGCCAAGAGAGAAGGTTGAAGAACACAAATCAACCCTGCAGAGGTGAGCTGTGACCCCAAAGATACAAACAAAAGGTAATTAATCCATTGCCAAGCAGATGGGAGTCCCGTCCCCCATGAGAAGGGCTCACAGTAAATTCCATACAAACAGGTGAGCGGAGTTCAAACGTCCTGCCATTCCATCCCACTGGAAAGACCCTCTAAAAACTGGACTTCCTACCTGTACTAGGATGCATTGGCACTCTCCTGCCAGGCATAAAATTGTATAAAACTGTATATTCTCTACCTGCAAATCTGAACTCCCAGTGCTCCCCTCCACTCTCACCCCAAGGTCTGAAGCTTGTCCCCTATGGAGTCCAGATTCATGGGCATTTTCTTGAGAGATCTGGACAGGGGAAGGGCCCTTGGTCAGCTATGATGATTCTGTGGCATGGAAGAAAGGAGAGGACGGTCAGCTGAGAGGAAACCATACAGGAACAGCAGGAACAATAAGGGCAGCTATCCCAGACAGACATGCCCTGTCTGTCTGGGCAACTAGAGGAAGCCAAGTACCTTCTCCGGTAACAGCTACTGGTGTATGAACCAGAGCTGCTAGACTTCCAGGGAGGGGCCAAGCCAGAGGTCTACTTTACTGAGACTGAGACACAGCTGGCCCTCAGGGGATCATAGCTGAGACAAAGGCAGGCAGGCAGAGGCAGGAACCGACAGCTCAGTTTGAGCTCCAACTGCTTGCCACTGTCCAGAACTGAGTCCTGGTTTCTGTCACCTCTAGCAGCATCTGATAACCAGGACAGAAACAAATTCTGTGAAGATGTGCTGTTCTACTAGCAATATCAATCAGGGGTAGGGCTGGAACTGAGTGAACCACCCCACCTCCATTAAGTACCCCAGGTTGTCAGGTCCCACCTCCCCTGCCGGGTAGCAACTGAGAGCAGAGAGCTGGCTGAGGAGACATAGATCTATCTCTGACTCAGGCAGGTGTAAACGCCTGGGGCATCTGCTCATTGGGGGGAACTGGGTGACAGCCCCAGCACCACAGGGGTTACCAGTGACTGGGTGTGACAGAGGTGCAAAGTGGGGAAGGAGACTTCAACCTTCCCAGACTAATTTCTTTACTAGGCTAGTCCTTCTCACCTCATGGAGCACTGGAGCCAGTCATACCTGAGCTGCCAGCAGACTCCTGCTATCTAGTAGCCAGAGACCTTTTGAACTCCCCAATCTGAGACCAGTGCTAACTGAAACTTGAAGAGAAACTTCTCTGAAGAAGACAGGAGCATGGCCTACAGACATATGAAAAAATGTTCGTTATCATTAATCATCAGAGAAATGCAAATCAAAACTACTTTGAGATATCATCTAACTCCAGTAAGATTAGCCCACATCACAAAATCCCAAAACCAGAGATGCTGGCATGGATGTGGAAAAAGGGGAACACGTCTACACTGCTGGTGGGAATGCAAACTAATATGTCCCTTTTGGAAAAATGTTTGGAGAACACTTAGAGAACTAAAAATAGACCTGCCATTTGATCCTGCAATTCCTCTACTACGTATATATTCAGAAGACCAAAAATCACATTACAACAAAGATATTTGTACCAGAATGTTTATTGCACCCCAACTCATAATTGCTAAATCATGGAAGAAGCCCAAGTGCCCATTGATCCACAAATGGATCAATAAATTGTGGTATATGTATACCATGGAATATTATGCAGCCTTAAAAAAAGATGGAGAATTGTTCCATGGATGGACCTGGAACATATTCTTCTTAGCAAAGTATCTCAAGAATGGAAGAAAAAGTATCCAATGTACTCAGCCCTACTATGAAACTAGTTTATAGCTTTAGCCCTATTATAGCCCAAGAATATGGGGATGGGGGAGAGGGGGCTGGATGGGTGGTGGGAGGGTGATCCTTCTTACAAGGGTACATTTGAATATTTCTAAATGCAAAATATAAATGTCTTAACACAATAAGAAAATCCCATGAGGGCTATGTTAACCAGTTTGGTAAAAATATTTCAAATTGTATATAAAACCAGGACACTGTACCCCATGACTGCATTGATGTACACAGCTATGATTTAATAAAAAAAAAATAGTTAGGAAGGGTCTGATAATATCTCTTATTTGTTGGGGAGTTTTACAAGATTGTGTTTACCTTGTGGCAATAGGAATTTGGAAATTTGCTATATTATCTGGGCCCTGAATTCTCCACTCATAGGTGGAGGTAACTTATGTTTTCTTAACTTTCAGGTCTGTTTTAGATGATAAAAGGACATCTATTTTGGTCTTTCTGATCACAGGCTAACAGAATGAGGGTCTGTAGGACAGATGCATTCCAGGGATGGACACTAAAAGCTTCAAGTAATTCATCAGTTGTGGACTTTACCCACTGACCTACTTCACGTGGCCTGATAGAAGACCCTAAATGAGGGAGTCACAAAGGAGAAAATCTCTCCTGTTTCACTGGCATTCACTAGTTTGTGAGCCAGAAATAAACTTGTATTAAACCATTAATACAGATAGCCTACTCCAACTAGTTCAATAACTTTATTATAACAATTACTTAAAATTATGGACATCACTAAAAGGTTTCAGTGCTTATCAATCACCCTCTTAAGAAATGATTCCTTTAATTTAGAATTTTATTTTGTTTACTTCAAAATATTACAAAGGAACAAATATTTCTGGTTACATAGATCACTTTTGTTATGCTTCAGTCAGGGTTATGGGTTGGGTTTGCACTGGGACAGCTACCCATTAGGCAGGTTTTCAACCATCTTCACCTCTTCCCTCCACCCTGCTTGATTTTCATTGAGTTTTATTTCCCTCTATGCACACACATGTGATATTCAGTTACTCCCAGTGTAATAGTGAGTGCATACAGTGTTTGTTATTACACTTTATAGATACTTTGGATAAATGGTCTTCAGTTCCGTCCAAAGTGTTGTAAAAGGCATTAAGTCATTATCCTTCGTAGCTGAGTAGTATTGGATGGTACGCATATATCATATTTTGTTAATACACTCGTGAATTGGTAGGCACTTGCATTGATTCCACTGCTTTGTAATTGTAAATTGTGCTGCAATAAACATTGGAGCACAGGTAAATTTTTGATAAAACGATTTCTTTTCCTTTAGAGGCAGGACCTCAGTCTGTTGCTAGAGTGCAGTGGCACAGTCATAGCTCACTGTAACCTCAGACTCCTGGGCCTAAGTGATCTTCTGGCCTCAGCTTCCTGAATATCTGATACTACAAGAATATACCAACACCATCATGCCGAATTTTAATTTAATTAATTAATTTATACTGCCAGGGACCAGCTATATTGCCCAGGCTGATGTTGAACTCTTTTTTGTTTGTTTGTTTGTTTTTTAGAGACAGTCTCACTTTATTGCCCTTGGCAGAGTGCTGTGGCATCACAGCTCACAGCAAGCTCCAAACCCTAGGTTTTGGCAATTCTCCTGCCTCAGCCTTCCAAGTAGCTGGGACTACAGGCGTCCACCACAACGCCCGGCTATTTTTTGTTGCAGTTTGGCTGGGGCCAGGTTTGAACCCACCACCCTTGGTATATGGGGCCAGAGCCCTACTCACTGAGCACAGGTGCCACCCTGATATTGAACACTTAACCTCAAGCATTCCTCCCACCTCAGCCTCCCAAAGTGCTGGCATTATAGGCCTGAGCCTCTGTGCCTTGCCTGAACTTGTAAATTGCATTTCAGCTCTGTGTTGACTTGAACATTTCTTTGAAGAGTATTTATTATTATGTATGTTTGAGTGATATCTTTCACTTTTTAAAATAGACAAAATGTTTTTTATCTCTAAGTGTAATTTGGTCATATTCATCTGTTGTCAACAATTTTAATACATCTGAACTATCAAGTTCTCTTCAGTGTGGGAGCCTTTGCTTTTTTATGAAAGATTCCTCTGAATTTTGCATAGAATCAAATGTACTCAAAGAGTCATAGAGGGATCAGCAGAGATGGTGAAGGTTAGTGTGGGGAGACAACTAGCACAGTGGCAGAACTGACCGACCATGGATGGTCTCGCCCCCAGGCATCTCCCCCTCCAGCCCCTCAGTTGGCCCCTGCACATGGGGAGGATGCTGCCGGAAATACCATTTCCGGTCAGACCTGTCATGGTGTTTACAAGTCTTTCCATGTTCATTTGCTATGAATTTGTTTAAATGTTTTGTGTACTTACCATCCATCTAATTCAGATCTCTCCATTAGAAAGATAAATGTAATCATTTATTATAATTTTAGTGAAATTTTACTAAGAAGAAGAGAAAGATTATTATTCTGTATTGAATTAGAGTCTTTCATGCTATTCTTAACCTGTATAAGTAGGTTTTGTTTGTTATTTTTTTTCTACTTGCTTCCTAGTTAATCTCTTTTTAAAAATTATAGACTTACTGTGGTATACACATAATTCGTAAAGAAGATGGTCTTGATATGCTATACATTGTGAAATCATTGCCATAACCAAGCTAACTAACCCCTTTAACATATCCTCATCACTATCATGAGAATATAAATGTGATTTTTACAAGCAGGTTGGCATTGACTTTTTTTTTAATTGAGACAGAGTCTCACTTTGTCGCCCTCAGTAGAGTGCTGTGGCATCACACTGCTCACAGCAACCTCAAACTCCTGGGCTTAGGCAATTCTCCTGCCTCAACCGGAGTAGCAGGGACTACAGGCACCCACTACAACACCCAGCTATTTTTTCATTGCAATTTGGCTGGGGCTGGTTTTGAACCTGCCACCCTCCACATATGTGGCCAGCGCTCTACCCACTGAGTCACAGGTGCCACCCTAATTATTTCTTTTACTAACTGAAAGTCCTTTGGATTGTTAGTCTTTTATTTAACACAGGAATGGTATTCACAAATTGCACTTCATTGGTTTAGTTTTGAGCACTTCCATTTAAAAATGATTTGTTTACTTTTCCCATATTAACTAAAGTTTTCTTGATACTTAACTCTCAAAATATATTATATTTTTCCCTTCAAAATTTTATAGTTAATATTCCTTTACAATATACAATAGAAAAAAGTTCATAGTGGCACCAGTTTTTTTTTTTTTTTGAAGTTTTTGGCTGGGGTCGGGTTTGAACCTACCACCTCTGGTATATGGGGTGGCAACCTCCTCCTTTGAGCCACAGGTGCCTCAAGTTGGCACCATTTTTCTTCTTCTACAGGTTAGTGAATTATTATTTATCTATGAACACTTTACATTTCTAGCTTAATATGACTAAATGGACATCCCTTTTATTAGTTTAGTCCAAGACTCAGTGAGCATTTATTATTTTGAAATTCTTTTGTAGGGAGTATTTAGAATCTATTGCTTTGATCCCTGATGTCTTTCTTAGATATATCTATATCTCTCTCTATATATTCTTATATATATATATATATATTTCTTAGATATATATATATATATTCTATTGCTTTGATCCCTGATCTCTTTCTTAGATATATATATATATATTTCTTAGATTTATATATATATTCTTTATTGATATATTGAACTCTTTGTAATTTCATATGTTCTATAAAAATTTCATCCTTGTCCTACATCATATGGATAGTCTATAGAATTTAGCTCTTTCAATGCCTCCTGAAAAAACTCGGCCTTGTGTCTATTCTATCTGTGAATTTCTTCTCTTTCCATGATTCTCCCTTTCTTATGTCAATTTGAGCTAATTTCATGGAAGCTATGCCTATCAATTTACCCTGAGGGCACAAATCAGATATTTTCCATGGTTTTCTTTCTTGTTCCTTTTTTTTATTTTGACACTGAGTCTCACTCTGTTGCCCGAGGTAGAGGTAGAATGTCAAGGTATTGTAGCTCATAGCAACCTTAAACTCTTGGGATCAAGGGATCCTCTTACTGCAGCCTCCCAGGTAGCTGGGACTATAGGTGCCTGCCACAATGCCCTGGTGAATTTTAGAGATGGGGTCTCCCTCTAGCTCAGGCTGGTCTCTAACTCTTTAGCTCAAGTGCTCTATCTGCTTGGCCTCTCAGAGTGCGAGGATTACAGACCTGAACCACTGTGGCTGGTCTATGATTGTTCTCTGAAAATTCACACAAATACATTTTGAGAAGGGAATTATGTTGAGTCTTTATAGATTTGGTATTCTCTCCCAGCAATGTGAAATTTTCTGTAGTATGTTCCTACTCCCTGAAGGAAATAACTATTTGTTTCGAGTTGATTTATAATGTTGTAGGAGTGGACATGGATTTAGTAAAAGACTATTTTGCATTATTCCCAAAGCATTTCACAGTGGGTCACAGATCTAGGTTCTGAGTGTCTGTTGTTTCTGCACTAGAGACAAGTATGTTATTGTTTGTCTCTCTCTCTGACGCTAATCTAATGGCTGTTAGCAGAAATACTTCCACCTTTTGCTATTCGGAAATTTTTTATATGTAGTTTTTTGATGTCAATTCAAGTTTAAAAGTACACACACACACACACACACACACACACACATATCTTCGCATATATATCCTAATTATTTTAGCAAATGTCCTAGAGTAAATGGCGAGCAGCTTTCACAAGTCTATAAATATGTGTTCATCTTGCCTGGAAACACATTCTTTAAAAAGTTTAATTGAAAATGCTAGGCTATTACAAAGAGATCATAGTAATTATTAGTGTAGCTCTGAGCAAGATGATGGGAGACATTTGTCTAGAAATAATATCCTAGAAAAAGAAAGCTGAATAAACGAAAAATTGTATTCATGTATAATGTGAGGTTCCACATATTTCTGATGTTAAAAAAGGCTATCCAAATTTAAAATGTGTTGGAATGATGGAATCAAAGCTAATTTTTTATGTGCTCATATCTCAGTTATTACTTGCAGAATAATAGCAAATAAACATTATCAATGTTTAAAATAAACATATTTAAAAATTCGAAAACATACATTGAATATCCTAAATAGATGAAAATTATTAAAATCCTTAATGGCAGGATTTTCTAATTTGTGTATATAATTTAAAGCCTAATAAAAACCTTTATAGATACATATTAGCTGTTGTATGAGTACATTTTTCCAGCCAGTAATAAAAATAAAAGCGGAAAAACCATGTACTTTAGTTTTTGGCTAGAATTTTGATCCTGCATTTCTCAGCTGATTGGTCATGGCCAAGAACACATCGGATGTGCAAACACAGTTTCATCTTCTGTAAAATGTGAAATCAGCACTTATTTCTTTGATGTGAAATTAGAGAAAAATGTATGCAGGTGTGGTAGAAGGTAGCCGAAAGAAGAGCTCAGTACTTCATAGCCATTATGTCACTACTATTATTTTTAGCACCCTTTTTCTCTATTTTTAGGAAAAAATACAATTTCTTTCCCTTATGGAATAACAAGTATGATTTGAAACATAATTTAATTATACTTTAGGTTCAGAACATGTCAAAATTGCCTAAAGTAATTCCGTGCAAAACACATTAAAAAGGAAAAAAAGAAGGGGGGGCAAATTGGCAGTATCTTCAAGTGATTTGTTCTGACTTTAAAAGTTTCCTGTTAGCCTAGGCTGTCACTTTGGAATATAGGACTCATTTTAATATCTGTCATGCTGTCAGTGTTTCGGTATGAATTTACACTCTGAAAATAGATATCTCATTTCTATTTTGCTGAAGTTAGAAATTATATTTTCAAAACCTGTGAACTTGAAGTTCTATCCTGACATATGCATTACACAACATCTAACTTGTATGTGATATTTCACTGACAACATACTGAAAAATATTTGCTAGCAATCATTCTACAGTGTTCAGAATAATGTGATTATTTAAACCTCAGACAGTTTGTATTATTCATAGATCACATACCCATTAAAAAAAATTGAAAGGATAATAACTATGTGGCAATGCTAGAATAGTAAAGGAAAAGAGTATAAGTTTGCTTGTTTGTTAGAAGGGGTATAATTTGAAAAGGTACTTCTTCTTTTTTCCAGTATTTTCAAAATAAGAGAAAAGAAATAAAATGCCAATTCTTATTGCCAATCTCTTGCTCAGTGAATGGCACAAAGATCCTGTCTAGACACATATGCAGGTCATTTTTGTGAAATAAAGATGACTAGAATTTGATGTGCAAACATAAAAAATGCAATTTAGTCTTTCCTGTCTCATGAAGTTAGATTCGAAGTTAAGTTAGAGGAAAAGATGAAGTTCTTGAGAAAGAGAGATAAAGGGGAACAAAATAGGAACAAAAACAACAAAGCACATTTAATTTTGGTCATCTTGCTTAACTCTAAAATACCTGTGCAAGATCTGGGTAGAATATTGTCTAGAGCTGCTAATAAAAAGGATCATTACATGGTGCTTGTGATGAAAAATATTGACTTGCCATTTTTAGCATTGTGTGGAATCTGGGGATATTCTGCACATGGGTTACTTTTGCAGCCTTCTGCCTTTCCTAGAACAAGGATGATGACTCAGCCTTTGAACATCAGCTCTTAGTCTCCAAGGATGATGTTGTCATTTGAAAGTATCAACCCAGGAAAACTGCTGAATGATACACAGTCTCATTTCCCACTCCCCTCATGCCCATCCTTACCCCATGAAAGTTTTGCTACTGTTCCCCACAAAGGGCCTAGAAGGCCCTTTGCATTTTGTGAAGAGAGAATAAAGCAAGATGAAACATTTAAATCCTTTGGAAACCACAGAGAGCTCTCACCATGTTGGTCTCTGGTCTGGAGTTTCAATTTGTTAGTGGAGTTTGATAATTTTTTATTCAAATAAATAAATGGATTTCTTGACACTATAGGCAAAAATTTCTAGATATTTGATTTTTCTCTCTTATCAATTTTAACTTTGTATAATAGTCTGTAAAGCAAATAAAAGGAATGAATAAATCTTAACTTAGAATTAGGGTGCATTTTTGTCTTGCAATCATTGTGTAAAATTTTAGAACATAAAGGATCGCTGTTTAGATTTCAAAATACAATATCTTAAAAGATAAGTTGCACAGAATTAGTTAAAAAATGAGAATAAAAAGCCAGTCACAGTCTTTCTTTCTAAAACCTGACTGTTTTGCTTTATATTTATTCTTATTTTGTTCATTTCTGTACTCTAATTTGGCCTCCCTTTTGGCAACTTTCCAAAAGAATCCATTTTTCTCTTCCTCTAAAACTAAGACTAATTCAACAGCAGGACAGAAATGGACTTAGAAATATAGTTTAAAACAGCATGCATTCAAGAGTCCAGACAGGTCCAGAGGGAATGTTGAGTACAAAAGACCCCCACAGCAATGAGGGTAGGTGGGAGTAAACCATCTTGGATGGAAAGGGCCAGGCAGGTTCTACAGATCTGGAAAGGTGATTTCATGAGTTGTGAGGGAGTAAGAACCCCGTTTGTGTCCAAGAGATAATTAGGATTCATTTGGATTCCTTGGCAAACCAGGGAGGCTCTAAGTGCTCCATTGTATCCTTGAGTGAAAGCTACAAAGATGTTCAGGCTTATTTTTGCAGGTAAATGGAGAGGCAATGCTTGGAAGTTTAACTTACTTCTGTGAAAGTTATTGGCAGATAGGCCTTATTGCATGTTCTGACAAAATAAGAATAAGACTGGTTTGTAAAATCAGATTTAGCTCAGCAAAATGAGCACGGCAATAAGACCATCCTGAAATCACACGTATTTCTACTCTCTTACTAAGTTTTTAAAAAATGTATTCAGTTGTTTTTTTTTTTTTTTAACAGCTTTCACATATGCCTTGGGCTTCAGAACATACTGTCCCAATATGACTAGAAAAGACTAGAAATGCCACTCCAAAACATACTTCTTTGGAATATTTTGAGCTGGGTTATTCTGAGAAACCGCAGACATAGGGGTAGCTATGAGAAGCTTTGCTTTTGTAAAAGAAATTGACATCTATAAAGGAAAGCTACTTTTGTAAATGTATCTTGCCATTGTTGGGTCGTTTGTCCCCCAAACCACATGTTTAAATTTGATCCCAGTTTTGAAGGTGGGATCTAATAGGAAGTGTTGGGGTCATGATGCAGGATTTCTCCTTAGTAGAGCAATGCCTTCCCTAGGAGGAGACAGTGGTTCTCACTGTGCTGGTCCCTGTGAGAACTGTTTACTAGAAAGAGCCTGGCAGCGCCCTCCCACCCCGTGCTTCCTCTCTCACCTTGTGATCTCTGCACATGCTGGCTCCTTTCCCAAAGGAGTGGAAGCAGCCTTAGGCCTCCACCAGAAGCACGTGCTAGTGCTGTGCTTCTTATGTAGTCTGCAGAATTATGAGTTAAATAAACTGTTCTTTATAAATTACCCAATCTCAAGTATTCCTTTATAGCCACACAAAACAGATGAAGACATATCTGTGTCAGAAAACAGGCCACTTCAAGACAATTTACTACCTGAGAGACAGTTTTTTATGCATAAGGAAACAAACTTTATTCGCCATACATTTCCACAACTTGCCTTCTCATAACTTGTATCTCTACCTTCCCTTAGAAGACCCCCAGCCCTATTCCTTTCTGCAGCTTAGGACATTACATAAGCTTTAATTATTTAACTGTACTTCAAGTCACTTTTCAGGGCTCTCATATGTATGTGAATAAATATGGCTTTAAATTGCAGCCCAGTCAGTAAACCTAAAAAGGTAAATGAAACTCATTTATTACTCTCCTAAGACTTCATTTATCCTTTGTATTCCATTGATTATGTAGTTTCTTTTTCTGTCTTTACACTTGTCTTTCACCCATTCTTTCTCAGATGTCAATATTACAACTTCTCCTGACAGGAATTTAGATATTTTAAATGTCAAGACACCTCAGAAACTACAACAGAAAAAAAAGAATAATTAGCTTAGATATTGTTGATTCATCTAAGGATCTGGCCTGGGGAAGGATGTTTACAGGTATTTCTACCATGAGGACTAGACTACTCACCTGGAGAGTGAGGGAAACATGGAACTTTTCACATTGGATTGCTAAAGTGAGAAGTATAAAAGGGAGACTTATGTGCACAATCTTTTTTTTTATAGATTTATATAAATTAAGATGTTATGTTGATGTTGCAAAGCACATGGATAATTTTACAATAATAACATCACATCACAATGCAAAGGCAACCTGAAAGATGTAACTGAGCTCTTCAATATTTGTATATCATTAAATTAATTTCTGCTTATTGCATAAAATTTTTAAAAATATGGAGGAGTAAAGGGAAGATAGAATGCTTTATGTATTTATTTCGGAAATACAATAGTTTTATTAATTTCCTAATACTTTTTCGTATAGACTTTTTATTTTCAGATTATGCATATGTAACTCCAATGTCTGTGACTTCTCTGTGCTTTTGGAATCATCCCAAACTTTACTTTTTAATTAACAAGACTCATGATTCCCTTCTGACTTTCGATCCAATCCCTTTCTAAAATGTCCAAAAATTTCTAGATGTGCTTGTGCTCACTATTCATCTGCACTATACATCTCAACTTCAACTTCACCTCCTTTGACTGTATTCTAACACACTTTCTTCTTTCCAGTAGTAGTTTATGAAAGCACATGTAGTGAGAATAAGATAAAGTCTGTCAGGCTGGGGTGGACATGACACAGCTGGCCTGGTCATTGTAGATCCTATGTGACCCTCATCTCCTATCTCTCTTTCTTATTGTTTTGTCAATTTAGCCTCCACCTTAAATATGCTCATCTTGAATAGTTTAGAAAGATTGATTTAGCAACTTGACTTTTGAACTGGAAATGTTGTGATAGGTCACTGAGTTATGCTGATTATTATCTAAAATAAGGGTTAATGTGATCTTTGCTTTAGGAGGATTGATTTAGGAAATCAAGTTTT
>CAUYQV010132143.1:0-36091 GCA_963574575.1 Galagoides demidoff
TGCCATGGCATCACAGCTCATAGCAACCTCCAACTCCTGGGCTCAAGCGAGTCTCCTGCCTCTGCCTCCCAAGTAGCTGGGACCACAGGCGCCCGCCACAACACCTGGCCATTTTTTGGTTGCAGCCATCATTGTTGTTTGTTGGGCCCAGGCTGGGGATTCGAACCCACCACCTTAGGTGTATGTGGCTGGCGCCTTAGCCGATTGAGCCACAGGCGCCAAGCCCATCACCCTATTTCCTAACCAACCTCACTTTGGTAACCACCTTTCTCTCTCTGCCATCTTCCTACTTCCTAACCAACCTCACTCCTGGTAACCACCTTCCTCTCTCTGCCATCTCCCTACTTCCTAACCAACCTCACTCCTGGTAACCAAATTCCTCTCTCTGCCATCTCCCTACTTCCTAACCAATCTCACTCCTGGTAAAAACCTTCCTCTCTCTGCCATCTCCTTACTTCCTAACCAACCTTGCCCCTGGTAACCACTTTCCTCTCTCTTCCATCACCCTACTTCCTAATCAACCTCATCTTGGTAACCACCTTTCTCTCTCTGCCATCTCCTTACTTCCTAACCAACCTCGCCCCTGGTAACCACCTTCCTCTCTCTTGCATCACCCTACTTCCTAACCAACCTCACCTTGGTAACCACCTTTCTCTCTCTGCCATCTTCCTACTTCCTAACCAACCTCACTCCTGGTAACCACCTTCCTCTCTCTGCCATCTCCCTACTTCCTAACCAACCTCACTCCTGGTAACCACCTTCCTCTCTCTGCCATCTCCTTACTTCCTAACCAACCTCACCCTGGTAACCACCTTCCTCTCTCTGCCATCTCCCTACTTCCTGACCAACCTCGCCCTGGTAACCACCATCCTCTCTCTGCCATCTCCCTACTTCCTAACCCACCTCACTCTGGTAACCACCTTTCTCTCTCTGCCATCTCCCAATTTCCTACCCCAACCATGCCTCGATAACCACATTCTTCTCTTTGCTTCTTTGACTTTAAATTTTTCTTAGTCCACATATAAGCAAGATCATGCATTTTACTATTTTTCTAATGTTTTAGCATTATGTTCATGTAGCTTCATATCAATAAATAGGAGGTATTTTTTTCCTATAATTTTACTTTTCTAGGCCTTTGAAAATTACTAAAATTTACTTTAGAACTTTTAAAAAGTCTGTCTATAAGGCTATGTAGGGCAAGAGTCTTCTAAGAAAGAGTTCTTTGGAACTTTTAAAATTTTTCAATATTTACGAACACAATCTTTAAGTGAATTTTCATAATTATAATTTTCTAAGAAACTCATCCAATTTATTAGAATGTTCAAATGTATCAAATGTGTTTAACCAAGTAAATTTCACATAGTTTTAAATCTCCATAACAATAATTATAGTGCCTTATTCATTCATAATTTTGCATATTTTCTATTTTTCATTGAAATTGCCAGATATTAATTAGTCTATTATGCTGATTTCATCCAAAGATTTTCTATACTATTTTTCTTTTTCTAGTTAATTAATTTCTGTTGCCATTTTATTATCTATTTCCTTCTGCTTTTCTCTTTACGTTTAAAATGTAAAATGATTTTAAGGAATATTTTTAATGCATTTTAATAAAAATAACACTATCCTGTTATTTAATTATAATTAAATGTGGTTTTATATGTGAATATAAATTACTTTAAAATATTTAAATTCAAATATTTCCATAGAGCATAAATTGTAATTCCTATTTTTTTAAGTTTAAAATATATATAGTGATACAGCATTCAAAATGTTTCATAAATAATTTTCAAAGACTGTATAAGCTCTATCAGTGAACATTAAGAAGTCACTCAACAAATTCCCAGAAAATATTATCTTCTGATAACTTTTTAGCTCACATTGTGTTTGAAAAAAGTATCATATGAACTTTATATGTGACTTAATACTCTGAAAAATATAGTATTCAAATAAATATTTGGATATTGTAATAGAATAACATACCAGAAGGTTAGAATATCTACTTCTAAAATCCTGGAGGTGGTAAGACCTTAGTACTCACCTCTTTGATCTCATTTTTTTGGATGAAGAAATTATGGCCAAATTAATTGAAGACGTTAACCCCTCATTCATCCAGAAGTATTTGGTGTGGCAATGAGGTAGATAGTTATGATGGTGGAATTGTGCAAGAGGGATGTGGGGACTGAGATGATCAGGATTGCCGACTTCCAGGAGAGCAGTTTAATAAAATCATATGCATAGGCCTATGGGAACACTCTCTACCCAGTTTGATTTTTTTCATCTGTCTAGAAATGATCTTACTCATTTGCTTCATTGTTTATTGTCTACCTCCCTATCTTTTACGATGAGATGCACAAAGAAAACAGGAACAAACAAGTGCCTTGTTCAGTACCAAGTCTTCTACAGTCCCTGTTGTAGAACAACAGCTGAACAAATATGCCGAATTAAGGAACAAAGAGACTGGTTGGGCCTAAAGGCAACATGGGATCAGTGGTACTATTGAAGTAAATCTAAGATAATAAACTTGCTACCAGAACAAGATAGAGACATAAAGACTTGAATTCTGAGATGACAGAGCAAGAGCCGTTATTGAAATGGGACACTCCCCTTACTGCTGTAACGTGAGGGGACTAGGAAAGAGTGCAGAGAAAAGAGGCCAGAAAGAGCAGCCTTCATATTAAACGTGAGGTGGTGACTTTACCCTCCTATCTTTTCACAGAAGTTGTTTAAAAAGGCAGTAAGGTATCGGTGGTTCTCAGCCTTCCTAATGTTGCAACCCTTCAATATAGTTCCTGTGGTTTGTGACCCACAGGTTCAGAACCACTGAAGGTAGATGGATGTGGGTTTTGGAAGGATCCCTTTGCCAGCTGTTTGGAGAATGAATCGGGGGAAGATTATAAGGTCACATTGATGGTTACCAGTGGAGCTGCAACTGGAATATCTTTTCCACTATAGATCGTCTCATCTCACAGGAGTAAATCCAGATTGAAAAAGAGAGACAGCCATTCATTCGGTCAATTAAGGGCCCTATTTTGTAGAATTCCTGGAGGTTTATCAGATTGTTTAGAAAGGTAAAAGGAAACCACTGTGACTAATAGGAGTCAGTGCTTATATCCCAGATGTTTAGAGCCTTCAAAGATTAAAGGCTTGTTAACAGGATAGATGTGGGCTACAGGTAGCAGACATGTGGGTCCTCCTGATGTGGGATAGCACTTTTCTTTGAGTTAATTTTTTTAACATTGCTTTGTTAAAAATAACTGTGGTTACTTTTGAAAAAAGTATATACATGTAAAAACGTAGCAATTAAAATAATTTTTATCTTTAAGACGTGTTTGTTTGACAGGAGTTTGGGGCAAAGAATCCAAGATGTATCTGCCAAATATACAACAAAAATATATAACCCATTGAATTGGAGATGGTGTCTTTATAAGCCTCTTCTTTAATTAGTTTTTAATTTATGCCTTCCCTATCTAAGAAGATTTACAAAGCTTTATATGTCAATTAGTTTGGGTAACTAAAAAATAATCAATAGTCATTCAGTTTTCTACCGCAGTTATAAATTTCTTCTGAGAACATAAGCATCCATATAAAGCAGAAAAGTCTGACTCAATATGACTCTCTATAAATCCTATTTCAATGTCTCTAAAATTTTCTTTTTCTTGTGGCCAGTTATAATTAATCTAAATGCAATATCTTTGATTCATTTAAATTAGCTTAGAGTTGATTTAAAAAAAAAACGGATTATAGAATTTGTTGAATTTTGTATGGCACTTCTTTACAGAAATTATGCAGCCCTACCATTCAATCCAACAGTCCCACTGCTAGGTATTTATCCAAAGGAAATGAAATTTTATCTAAAAGATACCTATACTGAAATATTAATTGCAGCACACAGTTCACCACTGCAAAGATACAGACTCAGCCTAAGTGACCATCATTTCTTGAGCCAAAACACAGTGTGTATCTACATACCACAGAGTACTATTCAGCAGTGAAAAGGAATAAAATCATGTTTGCAGCAACTTGATGGACCTGGGGACCATTATTCCAAGTGAATATTATCTCGAGAATGGAAAACTAAACACCATCTATTCTCACTAATAAGATAGAGTTATTACGTGGATATACACAGGTGCAAAGTGGTGTGAAGGACATAGAAATCAAGAGGGCAGATAGCAGGGAAGGTGAGTGGGCGATACAAACTTACCTAGTGGGTGCAATGAACACTATTCGTGAAAGGCAACAAAAACCTTAACTTAAGCAGTTAACAAGGTATCCATGTAACAAAAACACTTTTACCTCCCTAATTAATATTTTGTAATACAAATAATTTCTACTTAGTATGCTGATGTTTTGAGAAAGAACATTCGAGCTTCTGTCTCACATACAGTGAATTATTATGAGATAAACACGTTTAGTCAGAAATGAATTCCTGAGAGATGGAAAAGAACAGTAAGTCATGCCATGATTGTCATTGCTAAGCACCATCCATTTCTTCAGTACCCTGAGTTTTTAACTTCACTTAATCAGATTTTTAAATACACGAATCCATTTCGGAATCACATTGCCTACTAAGTATTTCCTACTATGTTTATCTCCTTCACAAATATACCATGAGCTTGGCTAAAGGGGTTTTGTCCAGATTTTGTCCAGGGTTTTGTCTCACAATTAGTGAAAGTCCTCGGGCATAGTTGACACTCAGTAATTGTTTATTGAGGAATAATTCCAGGCCCATAATAGGCAATTAATCTCATTATATTATAACATGTTAGCACTGGAAGATACCTTCAAACTCATCTACTCCACCATTTTACAGATAAAGGAATTCCTGTTCACCAAGGCCAGGTACCTTGTTAATAAGCACAAAGTTCCCCTGGTCTCCAACTCTTGTTCCAATTTTTATAGTGTAAAAAATGTGAGGTTTCTGAGTGTTTTATCCTTGATAACTGGAAATGAGTTTCAGAATGTGATGATATTATCAATTCAATTCAGTGTTCAGCTATCAGGGGTCCAGATTAAGAAGTCTGGAGAGCCGACCGCTAATCATTAGCACATGGTATGCCTTTGATAGTCTCCACTACCTTTATGTAGGAAAAAATCTTGGCCTCTAAGTCATTTTAAAAATGTAGTCACACTGGGGAGATAACAGGATGAGAGCTATTTTTTTTCTAGATTTCTATAACTAGTTACATAAACTTACAAAAAATGTAACATGTAAATAAAATTGACTAATGAGAACATCAAAAATTTTGTGGAAAACAAGTGTTACTGGAGGCAGAGGCTACTCAAAACGTGTTTTCTCCTCTTCCTGGAATACACTTGGACCACACTCCCCAGATATTTTGGCTCTGAAGGGTAACCAGGTAATACAGTTCTCCATCAGGAAGTGCGATCAGAGGTGATATACAGGACTGCCAGGACTCACCATAACATGCCACTGGTTTGTTCATTCTGATGGGCAGGTATACCATGGGACAGACTTCTAAGTCTTGTGATAATGGCTAAGGCCCACATGACTTAAGGATTAAGGGCTGCCTGTTGCCCGAAACTCTCCTGAAGTAAGACACATGTACTCCTATCATTTTCAGCCTCTTATATACTTTGGGGATGTCTGTTACAACAACTAGTGTTACTTGTATCTGAAATTTTCGTGATGCAGGAAAATACAACATTCCTCTTAGGTAGAAAACTTTCAACATCAGGGCTATGGAATAAAAAAAAGGAGAAAGCTTTCCATGCTGACTTTTTACCACACTTGCTAGTACATATATAAAAACCTACGATGGTGAAAAATAAATTTTTTTACCATATTTACTAGTACATATATAAAATCTCACCATAAAGAGTCCTCACCACCATAGGCTAATAAAAGTTTCATTGTGTCTCATCCCACAGTGCAGCGATGTTCAAATGTTAGTGTTAATTAGAATCACCTTGAAGACTTATTAAGCCTCATTGGGGCTTTCTCCCAGAGTTTCTGATTTTACTAGGTCTTGGGTGGCATCTGATAATCAAATTTATAACAGGTTTCCAGGTGATGCCCTGTTAGCTGGTCCAGGGGACAGCATTTGAGAGTTATACCCATAGGACTTCCAGATTATTCCTAAAATATTTTTACTCTATATTTGCACACACTGGTCATATATAACATAACCAGTTAGCTCCCTCTAAAAGTTGCCCTATCTGTGTGGCCATATCCCTGATTCCATACTGAAAGGGAGACATCTCAAGGACCTCATGACAGTTGCTTAGCTAATAAGGAGGTGTTCCTATCAAAATTGCCAAAAACAATAGTTGGGTTCTAATAGACTCAGCCTCTTCGAAGCTGGAAAATTTGACTTTTATGTAAGCTAAGTCCTCTTTATCGAATGAAAAACAAAGTTACAGATATTTGAGGATGAGAAGATATGAGATATTAAGAGGAAAAGAATGTCTATAGACAAAAGACCTGGGAGGCTGGCTAGAGAAGAAGACATGGTTATTAAAGATTCACCAAAGAAAAACAGAATTTCACCCTGGCATGAGGGGAAACAGCCAACCAATTCATCAGCAGAAATCCACAAACCATTCTTCAAAAAAAAAATCAACTTCAGCCAAAAGAGAAAGACATCTCTCCCATAGCACAGCTTCACCTCCCAGGTGCCACCAAGTTCACTTACTCCATACAGCATCAGCTTTCTGACTGCTCTAATTTATCAGACTTTGTCTTCAAGGAAGTAGTAGCAGGCTGGAAGGGATGCTCCCAGCCACACAACTCAGCTGGGCAGGGCATGTGCAGAGACAGACTGACAGTGAGATTCCTGTGCCGCAGCTATGTGATCAGCTGGAGTAGGACCAATGCAAGCCGGGAGGATGAAGTCAGTCTTCAAAGATCCACTGAAGCCAAACTTCAAATATAGTGGCAGAGCTGTGGATTGCTGGGGGAAACAAAAATCACTGACAGACAGGCAAGCCTTGTTTACAAGACTCGAGGAAAAGAAAGCCTTTAAAGTAAAGGCTTGGGGAGACACGGAATCTAAGAAGCAGCGCTGGATAAACATTGACAGAGCTATAAACAACCAATCACAACTTTATTTGGGAAAGCAAGAAAAGGTTACCTAACAGTCTTTTTAGTGGAATTAATAAAGAATTCTTCTTAGCAACATCCTGGAGGTAAAGGACCACAACTGTAAATTTCAAAGGAAAATATAACTGCACGGATATTGTAGGAAAATCATACATATATTGAATGATAATGAGAGCCTAAATTCATAGGGCACTGTGAAGTTTTCAAATAATACATTATCTTATTTGATCTTCAAGGCAACGCTGAGACAGGCAAAATTAGCCTGGAAACATTCTGGCCTTAATATCCAAAATTTCCAATTTTTCTCATTTCTTCTCCCTTCTGAAATCTTCATATCTTAACCTAAACAATATATCAAATATAAACTGTCATAAACATTGTCTAAGAAAGATGCATTTTTCTATTGTCCCCATAATATAGCATATATTTATTTGAATGCTTTTTTCACAGTAGCATCTGAAACTGCCTTCTTACTCTGAGGGTGGAATATTTTAGACAATTCCTTGGCTTTATCAAAGAGAAGAGTTATCTGCTGGCTAAATGCTGCCTGGAAGTCTGACCTTATAAAATGTATAAATATACTCAAAAGATTATATTTATATATTTTTCTCTCTCCCGCACGCCATGTTAAATATTCTCTCTGCCACAGCAGTTGGTATTAAAAGCTGGAGACTTGTATTAAAAAGCTACATCTCCTGAGTTTCGCTCTGTTAATGTTGCTGCCTCGTCTATGGAGGCCACACAACTACACACCACCAGGGGCATCTGAGCCATCATTGCCATTACATCATCATTCTCTCCCAACTACCTCTGCAAACGCCTTCACATCTAATGGTGCTCATTTAAGCCAGAGTAACCACCCGAGGTGTGTTGGTTAACCCATTCTACATACAAAGGCAAGTGAGAGCCATGAGAGAGAATCCACAAGGCCTCTTGAAATCCTTGTAGGTAGATAAGGATTACATGCATGGAATCTTGAACTGATGGATAGACAACCACATTTCTTTACAAAATCGTGTCTATGTGCATACCCTATTTTGTAGCTGTACAGCATCATAGTTAAACCTATTAATTCTGGAGCCAGATGACCTAATTCAAAACCCAGCTCTGTCAGTTTTCAGCTGGGTGGCATCAGGCAACTCAAACCACCCTGTACTTCACTTTCTTTACCTGTAATATGCTAATAATATTAGAATTCAATGAGTTAATGAGTATAAACTATTGTGTAAGTACTTCAGAGTAGTATTAATGTTATTAAAAATGGCTGCAGTCCTAGGTTACAGAAACCTCTGCTGGAGATCGGTCTCTGTGACTTTCAGAGGTCATGAAGCTTCTGTCCAGCGTCTGTTACTCCATCCTCAACAATTGCGTTTCAGGTAGACTCATGTGTTACTAGGATCTTGTGCTGGTTCTGTGAGCCCAATAAGGTGAGATCATTCCTAAACTTTTTTCACATGCAGATGAAGAGTGTATTTCTAAATAGAAATCAAAAGTGATAGAAAAATTATACTATCCCTTTTTATCTATGAAAAGACAAATTCTGAGCCCTCCTTTTGTGTCGGACATCATTTCTGAAATATTGCACTACATTACTATATTGTAGAGGTGGGGCTCCGTGCCCTGTAATGGAACTTCTGTCAGGGCCTATTTGCATGAGTAGCTGTAAAGTTACATAGGAAGAAATGTATCACAAAAGAGATTATTCAGTTTGAAAAACAGACTATAAGAATGAAGAGTTGGTGGGCAGGATTGTTGGCAGAAACAGCTACGATTTTAATGATGAATGAATCACCCTCTGCCCCAAATCCATAAATTCATACTCAAATCTTTTGAGTGCTTAGAAGTTGTTGGCAGTTTAGGGAGTGGGTACTTGAATGAGCGAGCTTCTTTACAAAATAAGCAACAGGATACTGAAAGACCAAGGCAGCATTTTGTCTCATCACAAAACATGGCTCAAATTAGAGTGGAAGTTACTTTGCCTATTTCAACAGGATGATCAATTATAGAAACAGGTATGGTTCCAATGTGACCCAGGAGGAGGAAGGGAAAAGCTCTAAACAGGAGTGATGGGGAGACGGTGTAGCACACATGATAGGCAGACCACAGTAGGGAGTGTGCACAGAATGTGCCCTTTTAACTTCTTTCTGACATGCTCACAAAGCAGTCACGGAATTCTTTCTTACTGAGCCAAGGGAAGCCACAGAATAATGCAGAGATGTCCAACCTTTATTTTCCCTCTCACATCTTAGAAGAATAAGAGTTGTCTTGGGCCACACATTAACCATTACCACTAATGAAAGATGATTTGTAAAAAGAAAAGTCTGTGCATACTTTTCTTGATATCTAACATGACAGATGATCAGCATAAAAAGTCCTTGTAAAGTCAGTATGTAGCCTACAGGCCACAAGTTGGATATCCTGAATGAGATGAAATTTATTAGCCATATTCTGCCCTGAAGACTACAAGGGAAGAATTTGAAGGAGATTAGAGAAACCCTAAATCTGGGAGGGGACCAGAGAAAACACTGATGATTATTATGATTGCCTTTTGAAAAGTCACAAAGGGACGATCGATTCCATTAAAACATTCATATTCTCACCTGCAAACTCCTTCGGACAGCCGCACACACTGCAGGATATTTGGCTCAAATAAATATAGGAATCAGTGGCAATGGAATTAAATTTTTTTCTAGATAACTGTATTATACTCATATGATGGAGATGCTGTTGTTTAGAGATGTGCTTTAATGCACCTTACCAAGTGATGGGTTCTTTGAAATTATCCCAATACGAGTTGTGAATTAAAATTTACATTGCCTTCAGTGTATCCAAGCATAACAGAAAGAATATAGGCAAAGGGTCCGTAATCTTCTCCAATCCCTCCACTACACATAATGAACTTGAGTCCAGGAGATACTAAGTAACTTTCCTAAACAGCATGTATGACAGAGCCTACATTTAAACCTGGCTACTAGGTTTCTCCTGACTTAGGGGTTAGTAAAATGACCTTATGGGTCACTCTGCCCCAATGTGGGGAATCAACTATTATGAGCAATATTATTATGCACTTAGGGGTCTGTAGCAATTTCTTGGAACAGGAGATAATAGTATCTATAATAAGAGTAAAGGCAATGAAAATGGACATAATTAAACATATTCTAAAAAGGTTCATGATTGCTTGGGAAAGAGGAATGAATGGATGAAAGAAGAATATATAGCATTTGAAATAAAAGGATAAAGTATACTAGTGTTAAAAATATGAACACATTAATTTTAGGGGATGGTTGTGGCAGAAATTCTACACCAAATTAAAATGTTGCATTTAGGAGATACGATAATCCATTTTATTACGGTGAAATTAATTTTCATTACCACTGAAACTAGGGCGATGCCTGTGGCTCAGTGAGTGGGGCACCAGCCCCATATACCAAGGGTGGCAGGTTCAAACCCAGCCCTGGCCAAACTGCAACAAAAATAAGATAGCTGGGCGTTCTGGTGGGCGCCTATAGTCCCAGCTACTTGGGAGGCTGAGGGAAGAGAATTGCCTAAGCCCAAGAGCTGGAGGTTGCTGTCAGCTATGATGCCACAGCACTCACCAAGGGCAACAAAGTGAGACTCTGTCTCTTACAAAAAAAAAAAAAAAACTGAAACTAAAAGCCCATACTAACAATAAAGTTTTTTTTTTAAATTAATTTCAAACTAGAAGTAAAGTTTTTAAAAAGATGAGTTCGATAGGCCTTGATAACTGCTCCCTATAATGGTTGCAGAATGAATAAAAAAGTGGGGTTGGGGGAAACTATGGATTTCTGCAGCAAGTCTCTGCAGAAATTGGCTGAGGCTAAGCCAGGTGTAACAAAATTCAACCTCACATCCTGGTGGTAGAGTGAAATCCAAAGAAATCAATCACACTGTGATTTAATTTTAGAAAAGGAAACAGTGACAAAATGACATCATGAGTAAAGAAAACCTACAAATAAATTATAAATAATGCATAGGAATGTCTTAAAGCCTTTTAGAGACATCCTAAAGCCTTGCGTAAATGTGGATCCAGGAAAAAAGAAAAAGAACTTATGTACAATTCTTTGTTACCAATTAGGAAAGTATAAAAGATATTCAAAGACAAGGGAAATGTAAAACTAAATATAGATGGAATATAAATGGATTTAAAAAAAAAAAGAGCAATAAAATATGATTCTTCAAATACAACTTGAGTCCAAAAAGAAACTGAGGGATGGTGTATAAGATGCCTTGGAGCCTAATGTAAGTTCTGTAAGTGCAGCAAAGGGAAAATATTGGTGGAAAATTTCACCCAAACCACTCGACCACAGGAATAAGAATGGATACCCAGGGTAAAGAGATGGAACACAGAAACCCACGTTTTTGCCTGTCTTTCTCAAGGTCATTACCAGTTTCACATTTTAAAGGGGAAGTCAGGTCAGAAGATTCTAGATACACATGATCTTGGAAAACAAACTGACAAAACAGATGAGTCACCGTTGCTGGATGGCCGCCATCCACAAATTCTAAAAGTAACACCAAAGCTGGACCTTGAGATTGTAAATCAATGCAGTTGTGCTATTAAACTGCCACATTCTAGACAACGTGAAATTTGCCAGAGAGATTTCCCCACCACCAGTAATGAAGGGGAGCCAGGTGAAACTGCCTTTCGTAATGAAGTCAAATCCCAGTGTAAAGCATGAACCACATGGTGCTCGGCCCAGCCCCAGGCAGCACGGTGAAAAGGGAATGCTGGGATGGAAGGAGAAGGTGGGGGCCTGCTGCTCCACTGCCTCGCACCCTATCTCACTTGAGTTACTGAATCTGCTGGTTTCAGTTTCCTCATTCTTATAGGGGTGGAATAACCCCTAACCTCCCCCCCAAAAAAACCCCAAAATTAAAGACTCAAGGAAATAGTGTAAGCATAACTGTCAAACAACAGCAACTACTAATATTTTTAATGTGCTCTCTACATTCCCAGGCACTGTAGTAGATTTTGCAGGCAATTCTCACTTTGTAGGTGCATAGCACTCTGGGCTTGCTTTCTTTCCCCAGAGTAATCTTAGGGCCCAACTGCTTTAAGTGAAAGCACTTCATGACGGGTAAACTGCTGTGAGAACACAGGTACTTAGGAAGAGATCATGGGGTCTATTGACAAGGGTATATCCCTAAACAGTAGCAAAATAGAAGTGACTGGAGGAAAACGGGCACAGCTTCTGTAAGATAATGAAATGTTGGATTAATTTCCTACTCAATTTCCTAAAACTATCATGGTCATGAAGCAAACCAGACTAATTGTATATGGCCTCATGGAGTGTCTATTTTAAAAATAAAAGCATTCACCAAAAGTAATATTCAAGAATAAGAGCACTAATGAATAAATTATGGTACTAGTCAACTATGAACAGAAATGGCGTGGGTGACCATAAAACAACTGAGCAAAATATTTCACTACCTGCTATTAAAATGGAAAAAAGTGAATCACAAGGTGAATGGAAACCATAATCCTAATTTTGTCATTGTGTGTGTGCATGGCTCTGTGTGTGTGTGTGTCTTGGAGCAGGGGAAGTCTGAAATGGTATACAACAAAAAAAGTGAATACACTCTCGATATCAGAGAAATCCCTAATTATTCACTTTCTTCCTTGAGCATTTCTGTGTTTTCTCATTTTTCTATGACTACATTAATTTGTAACGAGAATGTTTTTAAAAACGCAAATCACTCTTTAAACCACACAAGGGAAAACCGTAGCTTCTTCACTCATTCTAAGAATACAAAAAAAAAAAAAAAGCAAGCTTTGCTTCAGAAAGCAATGGGAAGTACTTCAAAGTTCCTTCAGTGTTGCCAAGGTTTATTTAACAATATTTTCTCACCATATATTATACAAGAACAGAACTGAACAGATGGTCTACATCGAAAACCCAGCAATCTAGGAAAAGTTATCCTCACTCTACCTACTCATCATATACTATATACTATGTATTACGCATAAACACAGATACCTCCTTATTTCCTCATTAATAACATGCATACCTAAATCTTACACAGATCCCACATGCCAGAGCAATCCTAGAGGCTACACACACAACCTACACATGACCCTACTGACTTGAACAATGACATTCTTGCCTCACATATTTGTACATTTTATCCAAAAAAAAAAAATTAAGTCATTTGAATTTGGTGAAAAAGGCAAAGCTTGATTTTGAATCTGTATTATGTATGCAAATCGTATCTTGGCATCAAATTAGTCTTCAAGAAGCAACATTTCCTTTATGTCACTTCCTTCCTGGATCGATCAATAGCCCTTTATTTCTTTCAGGATCAAGTACAAATGGCTCAGGCTTATATTCAAGGTTCACCCTGTGTCCCCTGGCTTCTCTGGCAATACTTCCCAACATGAACCTTAACTCCACTCAGGCCAGAGTCCGCACTGTCACTCAAATACAGAACGAGCATTCTTGTCTCTGTACCCTTGTTGGGATATTTTCTCCAATAGGAATACCTTTCATCATTTTCTTTCCCCCTAGAAATCCTCTTATCCATCAATACCAGCTTTAAATCTGTGTCCATAATACATCCCATCTTCCGATTTCTCTAATTTCCCAAACCATTTTGCTTGATACTTTATCATATTTCATCTATTGATTTTTAGGAAATTATTTAAGAATTCTAGAGACTTTAAAAGTTCATACTAAATTAAACTCAAATGCTCAATGTATACATTTTATAACAAAAAGGTATAACATGTATAAAAAAGACATGATGATATGCTTTTGTGACTTAATAAATGAATGGTGCTGCCACCAATTACAAAAAAATTTGGCTCTTTTTCTAATCTGGCCATAAAATTAGGTCAGCAAGACCTTCTCCTTGAAAAGACTTTATTGGGAATTAGGTTTTTTTTTTTTTTCTGTATGTGCTAGAATATAATAAGACTGCATTCCTTTAAATGTAGTATTTAATTCAGTCATTTTGCTAATTAAGACTAGACTTCTCCCCAATCAGAATAAAATCATAGACTCGTCTAATTTCTTGAGCTCAAAGACACCTTAGAGATTATTTCCAGAATCAGAGAGTAACTTGCCCAAGGCCACATAGGTGGTTAGTCAAACTTTTTGGTTTTTTTTTTAATTCTGTAAGTCATTCTCATTTGTACTTACTCACGGTAGGCATCCCAGTGTAAGGAACAGAATCTGGATTTGCAGACAGAAGCCCTCATTTCAAAGCCAAGACCAGTTTCACTTGCTTTCAGCCCCTTTCTTCAGTGTAAAGTAGAAATAACAGCAGATGATCCCACAAAGTTATTGATAATAAACAGGTAATAAGAAATACATATGTACCACAACTTACATTGTAAACTTTGCATCCTGTCTCACCTGTAATGGCTGCTTACACACCCACGTGCCGGAGATCCTCCCTCCCTCAAGCCCTGTGGATTCTGCCTTTGAATCTCACGTGGATGGATTCACGGCACCTCCAGTTCTGCAACCTTAAATCCAAAGCGCTATTTCTCTCTTCTCCAATAGAAGCTTCAGGACTGGCTTCTCTCTAATCACTTGCATCTTTTCCCACACTACAGCCAGAATTCTCTCAGTTCTCTGCAAAAAACTCACACCTCACACCTCAGGTGGAACTTCCCTACTTTAGAATTCATCAATGCCTTCCCTCCTTTCTCCCCTTGGACCAAACGCCATACCCCCCAGGCTCCCAACCGGCACCTCCAGGACCTGCAACGTTTGGCTTCCTTGCCTCCTCTGGGCTCACCTTCTGTTACTTTCCTCTTTAGTCTTTTCACTCCCATTCCTTCAGTTCCTGGAATATGTTGGTCTTTTTAACACCTCAAAGCCTTGGTAAGACTCTCTGCTGTGAAAGCTCGCTCCACCCAGCTCCCCCCACCACAAAGTTAACTCCTACCCCTCATTCAAACTCCAATCACATGTTAATTCCTTAAGGAAAGTCTGTCTTAACTCTCCAGACTAAGTCTCCCTAAAATACATTCTCCCGGTACCCTAAATCCTCCTCTCCTTCATTATATCTCATTACAATGATAATTAATTTATTATCTTTTAAGTGTCTATATCCCTTGCTATGAGGTTTATGAGAGTGTTTGCTTAAGGCTTAAGTATTAGGGAGGGAAGGAAAAGAATAAGGAAGAACAAAGGATTTGAATTGTTATTCTTGTATATCCACCGCTTCTATACTCTGCCCCGTCTACTCCCCACCCAGATGACATAACTAGCCATTCTTCATTCTCCACACATCAGACAACTGGATATAACTTTGAACCCATAGACTGCCCACCCTTCTCTTTCATCCTCATTACAAGCCACATTGCCCAATAGGAAAGATAGGAAATTAAAATTTCAGTAAGAAAATCATAGTTGTTACTACAAGCAGTTCTGAGCTTCTATCTGATATGCCAGCCAGGTTTGGGTCAGGTCAGTGGGATTAGTCTTATCTCTGCCCCATGAGGCAGAAATCACCAGGCCGTTTCTATTTCTGTGCAGACACAGGGTTCACAGTGGAAATCTGGCCTGGTCATGTGGGCTCCCTGGATCCCACTGACCTGGCCAGATCTCCCCTTCCCCTGCCGAGAATTCATCAGAGACAGCTAATCAGGGTTTTCTCCTAGCATCTTGCTGATCTCTACTTAGGAGACAGAATCACAAATCTCCTCTCCTGCGAATAGGATACAGCTTCCAGAGCTGCCAGGTTGGAGGAAGGAGAGACCACAGGAGGTGGTAAAATAAACTTCCCTGCCTATTCACCCCTAGGAGAACACAATTGCCTTCTGAAGGAGAGAAAGGAAATGAGGGCAGGTCCCTAAATCAGGGAAGACATTTACATAAATTCTTCTTGCTTGCTCATAAAACACTTGGCATTCATTCAATGTAAAAAGTTGTATTGTTGGTTTAAATCTGCCCAGCCCCACATTTGAAATTAAGGCTATAAACATGGCCCTGTAAAGAACTCCTAAACAGAACCTCTTAATATCACTGATTTTATAATGGAAGACAAATACTAATGACACATGTTACCAGGGCCAGCATATTTTCTTGCATAACTTTTTTTCATCCTGTAATAAGAAAGGAGGGACACAGAAGAAGAGAAGCGATGAAGGTTATTTGAGCGGCAGAGTTCTGGTCTGCTGACGTCCTCAGCAAGATTCATTAATCTTGGAGATTCTCATTCTCATTTACTAAACAACAGTGATTCACACAGAGTTACACAGCCAGAGTGGCGAAGTTAATTGGAATCTAGATCCCCTAACATTTCCTCCTTCCTTCAGCAATTTCTCAGTACTGCAAGCTACAATATTAAGTGAGACTGTCAGAGGCTTATGAAAAAGAGAATCAAACCCACAGTGTTTAGTATGAAATTAATAGTGGACACATGCTTGCTTTCAGTTTTTTTGGTTCTGTTTTGTGTTTTGGCTTAAGCCTTTTGAGCAAAGCAAAAACCAGGGAGAGCTTAGGCAACCCATATCAATACTGGTATCTCTCCTCAGCATTAAATTAGCATTGGGAGCACAATATGGCTCTCACTCAAGTCCAGAGAAAGAGAGGAAGGATGGAGGAAGGGAGGAAGAGATGGCTCTGAACACTGGCAAATTCTGTTCAGTCGGTGGCAAGCAGCCAGATAATTCCTTTTAATTTAACTCTTTATTTTCTCTTGTAGAAGCAATTGTGCATTTACTTACAGCATTCTAACTGTGAAAGCATGCACAATGACACAGGATAGGCACCATTAACCCGATCTAACAAATGAGGAAGCTTACACTCATGTTTTTATAATATCTACATTTTATCAGGCAATTATTGGTCAATTCTACATTTTATCAGGAAATTATTCAAAACAAGGGGCTAGGTTATATAACGTCAACCCTGGGTTCTTTCCACTTCTCCATCTCTCTGACTTCGTGTCCTGCCCAGAACTGTTTATTCTGGCAGATGCTTTTAAACTAAACAAAATGATGCAGAATACAAGAACAGTGTGGCTTGTAGAGGGACCAGGGTATACCAAAAAGAATCACCTAAGGAAACTATTTTTTTATTTTAAATATGCCAGGTGGAGTACAGAGGTATATAGTGACAAAAACGTACCATATAGACAAATATGATCAAAAAGACCTTTATGATACACACATTGTTATGTACTACTAGACAAGGTGTCTTCAGGATGTGACCAGGTTGCATAAAAGAATTTATAATCTTCTGGAGTTGACATTTATCAAACGAAAGAAGGAAAGAAATCCTATGACCTTCTGGTCAACTGCTTGACTTCCAAGCTGTATTATACTTTTCTGGATTAATAAATTACTTGTAAATAACTCACAAATGTATCTTTTTTAGCAGTCATTACGGTAATTTGAGCTGGGGGTTATATTGTAATTAATAATCACTAATGACTAAAAGCTTATTCGATCACCTATGAAATCTAGAGAAGACACTCAAAGGGTAAAAAGCTAGATTTTTCAAAATGTTAATGTATTATTTTTAAATATGTAACGTCAAACATTTCCTTAGAATGCAAATGTCTTAGGAAAAAGGAAATATGTTTATCCTGCATCTTAATCAGAGACCTCACTGCTGTGCGGCCAGTGCTCACTGAACCGGAACTAGGTTGACCATGGAGGTGGTGACAGTGGAAACAACATCAACATTCCCATCCAGCAACAAGAACAGTCCTTAGGGATGGTGTTTTAACTCTTTCTAAACTACATAGGTAGGTAGGATTATAAGCTTAAAAAATTTAAATTATTTTCTCCTGTGATGGATATTAAAGCAACATGTAACTCTGACTCTCCAGAGGTATTTCTTGAAGGGTTTCAGTTTTTACTCTTTGTTAGAAAGAGTTGTCAAAAACCTCTAAAGGGGTTTTCCAATTCATTTTCGTTGGAACTGTTTGCAGGCAGGGGATGAAGAGCACCCTCGTGAGCAGTGTGGACATAGTTCCTGAAAGCTGTTCTTTCATGTGGCCCTTCCTTACAGTAGTTGGAGAGAAAGCTCACTTCCATCCTAGGCCTTTCTGTCTCTGCTGCTCTCTCACTGAGTAGTTGGTGCAGGGCTCCCCCTGGGGGGTTAGCTACACTGCCTCCGATGCAGAATAACTATGCTCTTCCTGTTCCTAAATCTGGCTGCAGACAGAAGCCAAAGCAAATTTCATGCCCAGATGAACCAGAGACAGGGGTGGGATGGGCCAAGTGAAGTTCATCTCTTTTGCAATTCCCAAAGGGCACAACAGCTACTGCCACCACAGATGCCAAAGGGAGAGGAGAGAGCCAACCTCAGAGCAGAGCAGTGGCTGCTCCCTGGCTCTGGCTCTGGTGCGTGAGAAAGAAGGCACAGATGCCAGATGACAAAGGAGACCTGACCATGGAACAGGGCCACCAACTAAACCAAGCACAATGTGGAGAGTCCCACAGAGGGCGTTTTTTGTTTTTGTGTGTGTCCTTCCCTTTACCCTTACAAAATCCAGTTGAACTAATTTTTTTTTTCCTCAAGGTAACAGGTAAATGTGATAAAAGTATAATCATGAATGTCTAGATAAATGTTCTTCTGAAAACCTTAAACCCTTTATCAACAGAGTCATTAACACACAGGTATCAGGATAGCGAGGATAAAATCTGGCTGAGCCACTAACCACGTAACCTTCTCAACATCTCTCCATTGCTCAAAAGTTAGAAGTTCTCCCTCTCAATATCATGACAGGTGGATATGGGCATAGAATCAACTATAACAAAGGACTCCAGGCTATTTAGAGAAAACACCTGAAAAATTATTCATATGAAAATATATCTTGACTAATAACATCTTTAATGTCCTATTTCAAAATAATGACAATGCTTGTTACATCATTACGGAGAAACAGAACATAGTTATTCCTGAGACTTCACCAGTATAGGTCTCACTTGCCCATGGCCGTGAAGTGATGATTTAGACTAAACAGCCTCCGTTTCATGGGACTAGCCTAAATTATTTAGCCAATTTTCTTCTATTTCAGCACAACATAGGCCCAGATATGTTAAAATCAACACCAAGAACATCATTTATCTGGGAATCCATGAACATAATTATAAGAAACAACAGAAGCAACTGTGTTGCAGAGAGGAGAGGGTAGCCAAGGACTGAAGCTGATTCTAAGCAGTGACATACTCTGACACGGAGGAGTGTGTGTGTGCTCACGTGCACATGTGTACAAGGGGGAAGAGAGCATGTGGTCGGGCAGCCAGCCAGCCCTACCATGAGGAGGGAGGAGGGTGTAAGACAACTGTTTCTGAGTGGCCCTCAGGTTTCTTAACTTCATCTGGCTGCCCTGTCCTACCCCATTATTCAAAGGTATTCTTGCCTGGTCTGTGCTTCAAACAGGAGTATCCCAAAGCTTGACAACTAGGACCACTTCCCACGATCCGCTGAACTCCATTTAGTAAACCTCACAAGCTCCCCTCTTGAAATAGCAATGTTCCCTAGGAGGAAAAGCAATCTACTGTGGCCAAAGGATACCAGACCATTCAGAGAACCGCCACTGTAGTTCACTGTGGTGAGACTGTAGGGTTTTATGTTGTTAATGGAAGACTGTCCAAAATATAATTATCTGGTTTGGTGCCCCATTAGACCTTCTCCATCCTTTGAAGTGCCTTTCCCTCGTCCAACTCCTCGGCTGTGTAATGAATATTCCACAGTTTCACTTAAACTTAAGAGAAGCATGTATTAGTGACTTCATTCTTAGCATTTAATCAGACAAATTAAGTTCCTAGAGTTAAATGGAACAGGAAGGAAAGGGATTAACCTCTGTAGCCAGCACAGTACCGTCATGACGCTCATGTCTCCATAAGAAAAAGCTGAATGGCAGCAGTATCAGAAATCAGAGACTAAGTCCTGAGGGCTTTGGAGGGAAAAAAACGTGAAGGAATAAAACATAAAACACCAAAGCTGCGTTGAAATTCTACTTTTCATGCAGACATGTTTAGTGGAAGAACTGTGTATTCCAGAACCTCACAATTTAGATAGAGGAATAGGGCAGTGAGTTTTGAGATGAGGAAGTTTTTAGAACCTGTAACTTGTAATTGCATTTTAGGTAAGTTCCAGCTATTCTCCCAAGCTTACTTCGGAATGTTAAGTCCAACACAGTATTTATTCACTTGCAATGCTTGCGCTAGTCAAAGGCCAGGGAGTCTATGCTCTTTTTGATTGGCAAGAGGACTTTATAGCTACACAAAATATCCCCCAGCAATGAAAAATGAAACCCACAAATGTAACATTAGCAACCAGCTGTCAGAAGAAAATCCGGAGTGGGAATGCCAGTCTGGTCAATCCACGCTGAGAGGAAACGTGTGCACACATGTGTGTGCATAGGAAGAGACTCTCGTGTTCAGAAGCGTGAGAAATGTGAGCGGGTGCCTGTCCTAGCGATGGCAGAATGCCCAAACATGAGGACTGAGTAGAACCGTCAGTGGTAGAGCAATGGAGCCCAGACTCTCCGGGGCTGCTCTCAGAGGTGGGAAGGGTGAGATAGTGGATTAATAAGAGAACGTATTTTCGTGTTAGCATTACTTGGTGTGTTGTAGGTATGATTAACATAGGAGGAATGAGCACTCTGGGTGTCAGCTTGTTAAGTGAAACACACACTATGTATGTACTTTCATTTTTAACCTTCATGGATTCAATTCACAACCTCCCCCAAACACAGAGACCTAAAACCTCTTCAAAGTAAACAACAGCGCTAGCTATTTAGTCCTGCGAGTATGAAACACATTGGCCGTTCTAAGCCAACACAGCTATTAACCCGTGAATTCTCATTTTCTCTCTCTCTCTCTCCCCCTCTGTCTACATACATACACACACATACACACTCCCTACTCCCCTCCACTGGGATACACTCCTCCCCTCCTGATCGTAGAAGATTCTGTAGGGGTTATTTTGCACAGAAATGCAAGGACCAGGTGCCCAGCCTCCTCCTAAACTTAATGACAATTCCCTCCTGAAGGAGGATTGCAGTGATATCAGCACCGGGGACAAGAGGACAGCGAACACCACGGCGGCGCTTGGAGTTTACGGAGAGCAGCCCAGCTCCCACCTCCGCCAACAACCCCCCCCACACACACACACACACACACGAACGCACACACATTCACACACTCACACTCTCACACCACTCTACTCGCCCCCCGCCCCCACGCACACACACAAACCCAGTCCCGGATCCCCCCACCGACCCCGAGATTGCAGCGAGTCTGTAGCACACTCCCGCAGCCAGGACCCGGCCCGGGCGCAGAGCCGGGAGGCGGCAAGCGCACAGCAGGACTTGTCAGTAAGCCCGGTTCCGTCCAGAAGGCGAGCGCTCCGGACTCCACCGGCCGCTCCGAACCCGGCGGCGGGGTCAGGGAATCCTCCCCTACCTTGCAATGAGAAGAGGGACAGGAAGAAGCCCAGCACCCAGACGCTGTGCAGCCAGTAGGTCCTCATGTCTCCGCCGCGCTCGATGCTCCCTCGCGCGCTCCGCTGTCCTCTCTTCCTCTCGCGCTCTCTAGTAAAACGCGCCGCTCGTTTCCCTCGGTTTCCCTCTGGGCTCTCCCGGCTTGGGCAACCCGGACAGACCAAGCTCCTGCCGCACGACGGCCGGATCCCAGAACAGTCTTGTTGGAGAGCGCGAGCCAGGGACAGGGAGGGACGCTCCTAGCCCGTGCCTGGCGTAAACACAGCGAGCCCCCTTCTCCCGCAAGCTCTCCCGCTCTCCTCCTTCCTATCCTCCTCTCCCTCACTCCCCTGCAGCTCCAACTAAATGCGATGTACTTAAACAAGCAGAGCCTTATAGGACCGCGAACCCAGCCGAAAGGGCCCCACTACTGCCATCTAGTGCGCACGTCCCGGCATCGCCGCGGCCCTGCGTTTGGCTGTGTGCGGTGTCCATCCAGTGCCACCAAAATGTCCTTTGCTCTTAGCAAACGGGAGTGAAGCTCTTGCCCTCTTAAATCCTTGGCTTGACCTTGTTGTCCCGCAGGTCCTGATTTTCTCCTTTTCATGAGGAAAGGCTTGGAACTTACTATCCTCGCCTCTTCATTACCCCATTGCTCCTTCTCTCTGTCCTTTGAAATCTCCCTTGTTTCTCCACCAAATCTATAGAAATGCTCCTTCAAATTTCACCGTGAGTTCCACCTCAAAGGCCTAACGACCGTTTGAGCATCCACTGTCCTTGAACTTTATGTTGCATTTCACAGTGTTCATCGTTCCTACTCGGTTTCAGCGTCACTGGGTCAAAACAGTTCTCCGGGAGCCCTCTGGGTCCTTTGCCCTTCTCTGTTTGTATCTTCTGTTATGTTTTCTTGTTTTTTCCCTAAATTTAAGTTGTTTGGAAATAAAATATATCTCCACTTACTCCAAAATACAAGCCCCCACCATTGCAGCTTAGGCTTCCCAGCGGGGTACAGCACCTCCAACTGAATGACTGAGGACCTGTGGGTGATTGGTCAGAAGGGCTCCCCCTTCAGAGCATTGACTCCAACTCAGGACAGCTGGACTTCAGTTCGCCCACTGCTACCTTCACTTGCTGGGAATCTTAACCAAGATACTCAGCCTCTGAACTTCATTTTATTCATCAGTGAAATTACAGGGCTGAGGAAGATCACCTGACTCTAGCACTGTTTCTGACCCATCTCCTTAGTAGGGGATCTTTATATCCCAACCCCAGATTTCTACAATAGCTACCTAGTTAATCCCTTTCCTCCATTCTGTGCTGTAATATCGTCTATGAATTACCACCAGGTTAATCTTCTAACAGTATCTTTCACCTGCTTTGAGTTACAATAGTCTCTATGGTCTTCTGGATCCTTATTAGAACCAACTGGGGCTTTTTAAACCTAATAATGCATGACCTCAACCCAGACCAATTAGATCCCCATCTTTGGGTGATCTGGCATCAGCAGTTTTGTAAATATCCCAGGTCATTTTAATCTGCAATCAGTGCTGAGAAACACTGGCCTATCAGATGAAATTCAGATTCTTAATTTTTTATTTAAGGTCTTCTGAAATCAAAATCTTACCTTTAAGAATTCACATTCCACTGAGGCAAGAGAATCGCCTAAGCCCAAGATCTGAAGGTTGATGTGAGCTTTGATGCCACAGCACTCAACCAAGAGCAACAGAGACTCTGTCTCTAAAAAAAAGAAAAGAAAAAAGAATTCACATTCTATTTTTCTATCCCCACTTGAGATACTCTCTTCCAGATTGCCCCATCTTCTTTTTGTCCCATTCACTTCCTCCCTCTGCTCCTTGTGTGTCTTGCCTAAGGTGGCAATGTGCATATAACCGCAGTGTGGACTCCGAAGCTAGAACTAATTAGATTTAAGTCTCACTTTGCCTATAATAAACTGTGAGACCTTGTATAAGTCCCAAAGGGCTTTGTGACTTTGACTCATGAGTAATAAATAATGTCTAGTGGCATTATTGTTCAACGATCAGCCAAGATTTCTTCAGTGTTAATGTTTATCTTATGTATATGTAGGTATATCTTAGTAATGTTTCTTAAAATGCAATCAATCTAAGGATTGAGATGCAACAGAATCACACAGTATACAAGTTAAAATTCCAGCTTACTTACTGCAATACCTGGGGTATTAATGTATGTAGATATTGGGGATCTAGGAAACTGCATTTTAACAATATCTCTAGGTGGCTTTTGTGCCCTCTGATCATTGAAAAACATTGTTTAGGAACCATAAAGTGTTAAGAGTTGTGAGAAATCGTTATACTTCTCTTGTGCAGTTTCAACCTCAGCGTCATTGGCATTTGAGGCAGATAAGAATTTGTTATGTGTTTACCAGCATCCTTGGCCACTAGACACCATTAGCAACCCCCCTTTCTCCGGACATTCTGTATGTCTCCTACAGAACTAATACCCCCACCCCAGCCACCCTCATGGAGAACTATTTATCAAGTCTAAACCCCATTTTTTTGGCCAGGGCTGGGTTTGAACCCACCACTACTGGCATATGGGGCTGGCGCCCTACTCCTTTGAGCCACAGGCACCACCCTAAACCCATTATTAGATAAAGAACCTGAGTCATAAGAACTCATATGACTTGCAGAGTCATACAGTGTAGGTTTGGATTTGCCATAACCAAAAAGTATGCGGCATCAGACTTTGTGGTCTCCCTACATGATGTTTAGAATGACTTCCAAGTTTTATTAAGAAAGTATGCCCCAGTACTTGTGCAAATGTATAGGGTACATGTGCATAGACTTACATGCATAGATTTTGTAGAGGTCAAGTCAGAGCTTTCAGGATATTCATTACCTGAGTGATTGTACCTGTTAATTTCTCCCCATCCATCAGCCTCCCACCCCGTCATACCTCTGAGTCTCCGTGGTCCATCATTCCACTCTATATATCCATGTTTAGACATTTTTTAACACCTACTTATTTGGCTTTCTATGCCTGGCTGGTTTCACTTAAAATAATGGCCTTCTGGTTCTATACATATTGCTGCAGAATTTATGATTTCATTCTTTTTTATTGCTAAATAGTATCTCATTGTGTACGTATACCACATTTTATTTATTCTTTTCTCCAGGAAGGGACACTCAGGTTGACTCTACATCTTTGCTGTTGGAAATAGTGCTGTAATAAACATAAGAATGCAAGTCTCTTCCTGATACGTTCATTTGTTTTCCTTTGGATAGTTTTTTTTTCCTTTGTCAGATTGAATGGTAAATCTATTTTTAATTCTTTGAGATATTGCCATACTGTTTTCTGTAGAACCTGTACTAAATTGTGTTCCCATCAACAGTGCAGAAGAGATCCCTTTTTCTCCACATTCTTGCTAAAATCCATTATATTTATCTTTTTAACAACAGCTATTCTGGTTGGGGTAAGATGATATCTAATTGTGGTTTTAATTTGAATTTCTCTGAGGATTAGAAAAGTTACGTACTTTTTCAGAAACTTGTTGGCTATTCACATGTTTTCTTTGAAAAGGATTTATATCTCTCACCCATTTTTTAATGAAATTATTTGTGTGGTTCTTTGGTGAGTTGTTTGACTAACTTGTATATTCTGGATATTTGTGTCTCTTCAAATAAATAGTTTGAAAATATTTTTTCCATTCTATGGGTTGTCATTCATTCTGTTAATAATTTATTTTGCAGTGAAGATTTTTAGTTTAATTAAATTCTATTGGGGTTTTTTGTTTGTTTGTTTTGTTTTGTTTTTGTTGTCTGTGATTTGAGGTCTTAAGTACAAATTCCTTGCTTAGACCAACTCTCCCGAAGAGGTTTCCCTAGTTTTTTCCTAATAATTTTATAGTTTTGAGTCTTTTGTTTGAGTCTTTAATTGATCTTGAGTTGATTTTTATATATGATGAAGAGAGGACTTCAATTTCATTCTTCTGTGTATAGCAATTTAATTTTCCTACCAATTTATAGGAAGGAAAGGCACCAATACCAAGGAAAGGTGCCTTTCCTTACTGTATTTTCTTATTGGATTTTCCAAAGATCAATTGACTATAAACATGTAGCTTTATACCTGAATTAAATACTTATAAATACTAAAATTTTTTCCCCAATTTTGTGAAAAAAAGTGACATTGATATTTTCGTAGGGATTGTATTGAAACTGTATATTTCTTTAGTCAATATAACCATTTTAATGATATTAATGATTCTGATCCATGAGATATTTTCACATTTGTTTCTATCATCTATAATTTCATTCATTAGTGCTTTACAACTTTGCTTATAGAGACCTCTCATTGTCTTAGTTAAATTCATTCCTAGATTTTTTTGTAGTTACTGTAATTGTCCCCTTGATTTCTTTATCAGCAAGATTATTATTGGTATATAGATACATTGCTGATTTTTGTATGTTGATGTTGTATCTTGCATCTATAATGAATCCATTTATCAAATGTAAGAAGTTTTTTGGTGAGTGGAGTCTTACATTTTTTCTATTAATAGATATACAATCCTGTCATCAGAAAGCTAGCATAATTTGACTTCCTCTTTTTCTACTTTGAATGTCCTTTATTTTTTTGCCTTGCCTGAGTGCTCTCACAAGGATATCCAGCACTATGTTGACAAGGAATGCAAGTGGGGGCCAGGTCTCAGAGGAAATTCTTTCAACTTTTCCCCTGTTTAGTATGATACTGACTATGGGATCACCATATTTAACGTTTATTTTGAGGTTTATTCTTTTTTTTTTTTTTTTTTTTTTTTTGTCTGGGGCTGGATTTGATCCCGCCACCTCTGGCATATGGGGCTGGCACCCTACTCCTTTGAGCCACAGGCGCCGCCCAAAGTTTGTTCTTTCTATAACTAGTTTATTGAGAGTTTTTAACGTGGAGTGTTGAATTTTATTGCATGCTTTTTCTCTGTCTGTAGAGATAATCATATTTCTACCTTAAATCGGTTTATGTGATGTATCCCATTTATTGATTTGTGTATGTTGATCAACCTTGCATCCCAGATATAAAACTCACTTGATCATAGTATATTATCCTTTTTCATGTGCTATTGTATTCTGTTTGCTAGTATTTTGTTGAAGATTTTTGCATGTATGATCATCAACAATATTGGTCTGTGATTTTCTTTTGTTGTTCAGTTCTTCTCTTGTTTTGGTATTAAGGTAATACTGTCTATGTAGCATAATGGATTACTTGCTATTTTTTGTGTGTTAAGAGATGGTGTCTTTTTCTGTCACCCAGTCTAAGTGCAGTGGCATTTTCATAGTTCATTGTAGCCAAACTCTTGGCTAAAGCAATCCTCACACCATGGCCTCCTGAGTTTCTGGGACTTCAGGGCTACCTTTTTTCATTATTTTCAGAGCTAGGTTCTCACTATATTGTCCAGGCTGGTCTTGAACTTCTGCCCTCAAGCAATTCTCTCACATTACACTCCTGAATATGTGAGATTACAAGCATGAGCCACAATGCCCAGCTGTTGGGAGACTTATTACTGATTCAATCTAGCTATTCATTATTGATCTATTCAGCTTTTCTATTTCTTTGTGATTCATACTTGGAAGTTTGTATGTTTCTAGGAATTAATCTATTTAGGCTAGGTTTTCAAGTTTATGAGCATATAGTCATTTAAAATGGTCAGATGAAGATGGTGCCTGTGGTTCAGTGGGTTGGGCGCTGGTCCCATCTATCAAGGGTGGCAAATACGAACCCAGCCCAGCTAGCTAAAATAGCAATGACAACTGCAACCAAAAAAAAAAGGCCAGGCATTTTGGCACCTGTCCTCCCAGCTACTTGGGAGGCTGAGGCAAGAGAATTGCTTAATCCCAAGAGTCGGAGGTTGCTGTAAGCTGTGACACCACAGCACTCTACTGAGGGGTGTTAAAGTAAGACTCTGACTCCGTCTCAAAAAATAAAATAAAATAGTCAGATGATATTTTGTATTTCTGTGGTATCACTTTAATGTCTCTTTTTTCATTTCTGATATTCCTGATTTGGTTATTCTCTCTTCTATTTTTGATTAGTCTAGTTAGCAGTTTATCAATTTTATTTATATATTCTAAGAACTAACTTCTGATTTCATTGATTATTTGTAATTTTTTTAAAGTCTCCATTAGATTTATTTCTAATCTTTGTTATTTCTCTTCTGCTAGTTTTAGGGTTAGCTTTTTCTTGCTTTTCTCATTCTTTAAGGTGCATTGTTAAATTGCTTATTCTTAATCTTTCTACTTTTTTGATGTAGGAATTTAATGCTATAAACTTTCCTCTTATTATTGTTTTTACTGTATCCCACAGGTTTTGCTATAGTTTGTTTCTATTTTCACTTTTTTCATAAAATTTTTTCATTTCCACTTTAATTTCCCTATGGACCTAGTTGTCATTCAAGTGAATATTGCTTTTTTTTTTTTTTTTACTGTTACTTGCATTTATTTTATGTTGCATCTATTCCATGCCATAAGCTTTTGTTTCTTTTGTTTCTTCTGGGATATCTTTTTCTTCTGTGCTACCTCCTCTTCTGGTTTGGGAATAATTTGTTTCTCCTTAGTAAGGATCATCTCAATGTGACAGGGGAAGCTCATGTTTGGGTTAATGTGACCATGAGCTCTATAAGTTCAGTGCTGCATCTTGGGTACTTTGTTTCCCTGAATATGCTCAATGACCAGAGAATCTACACCTAAACCCTTAAGTTCAGCATTACTCTCTGCACTTTTAAGCATGTGCACCAAAATTTAACACTCTTTTTGGGCCACCAACCCTGGGTCCAGCCCCACTATTTGGCCTGGGCATACCTATCAACTCCACCATTGTAACATTGCAGTGATACACACTATTTCTTTACAGTGACATTCTTCTTTGTATTTTTCTAATATTTGGTGGATTTTTGTATATGCATACTCTTGATGGCCTGGGCAGTTTCACGTATGTTCTTAACGTGAACATGAAGATTTGAATCTTTTGACTTACATGACTTTGTGGGGTTTTCTGAGTGAAGTGAATAGTGAATCACTTTCACAGATCACTTCAGCCTGCTTAGGGAAAGAGGAAGAGTAGTGGCTTCTAGCATGTTACTTAATTTTCATGTATTTATATCATTTCCAAAGTTCTACTTGGCATTGCTCTCTAGTTTTCTTCCATTGTGTTGTGAGAAGTTAGTTTATATGATTTCTATATTTTTTAATTTGTTGAGACTTGTTTTGTGGCCTGCCACATGGCTTATCTTTGAGAGTGTTCCATATTATTGAAAAAAAAATATATATATATATATGTTCTTTAGTTTTTGGGTAGACTGTTCTGTAAATGTCGGTTAAGTTCATTTGATCTACAGTCCAATTGAAGCCCAATGTTTCTTTGTTGATTTTCTGTGTAGATCTGTCTGATGCTATGAGTGAGGTGTTTAAATCCTCACTATTATTGTATTGTTGTGTATGTAGTATCTCTCTATTTAGGACTAGTGATACTTGTTTAATAAATCTGGGTGTTCCATTCCTGGGTGCATATATTTAGAATTGTCATACTCTCATGCTACATTAATCTTTTTATCATTAAATAATACTTTCTTTGTATTTTTCTAATTTTTTTAGTTTAACATCTGTTTTGGTTGCTTTTGGTTTTCATTTGTGTGGTATATAACTTTTCATCCCTTTAGTTTCATTCTATATGTCTTTCCAGGTAACGTGAGTTTCCTGTGAATAGCATATAGTCAGATGATACTTAGTTTTGTTTTATTTTTTAAACCATTCAGCCAATTAATATCTTTTGAGTATTTAATTTATTTACCTTAAAGGTTAATATTGATTTGTGAAGTTTCGTTCCTGTCATGTTGTTAATTATTTTCCAGTTGTTTTATGCATACTTTCTTTTTCTCCGACTGTCATTGTTTTCTAAAATTCTGTAGTGGTCCCATTAGATTCCTTTCCCTTCCTCTTTTGTGTGATTGCTTTACTAGTGAGTTTCATACATTCATGTGTTTGATGATGTTGAATGTAATCCTTTTGGTACCAAGTTTAGGACTCTTGAGTATTTCTTTTAGGAGTGGTCTAGTGGTGACAAATCCCTCAGCATTTGATTGTCTGGAAAAGATGTTATTTCTTCTTCATTTATGGGGGTTAATCTTACTAGAAATAGAATTCTTGCCTGAGATTTTTTTGTTTGTTTGTTTTCTTTCAGCACTTTGAGTATGTTATTCCCTTCTCTTCTGGACTGTAAAATTTCTGCTGAGCAGTTCACTGTAAACTTGGTGGGGTTTCCTTTAGAAGTGGTCACTAGGTGATCATGTCTCACTGAGGTTAAAATTCTCTTTTTCACTTTGACTTTATAATGCCCCATAGTAAAGCCCTTTTAAAATTATGTTTCCCTGGAATTGTTGAGCAACCTTTATCTGGATGTCTAAATCTTTTGCTAGATTTGGAAAGTTTTCACTTATTATTTTGTTAAATCCATTTTCTAAACTATTTGAACTCACTTCACCATTAAGAGCACCGGTAATTCATAAATTTGGTACCTTTATGAAGTCACCAAGCCTCTGAAAGGATTTATTCTTTTTTCTTTAATTGACTTTATGTTGTGTGATTGGATCATTTCAAAAGATCAATCTTAAAGTTTAAAATTCTTTATTTTCTGTTTGGTCTAATTTATTTTTGAGAATTTCAAATGCATTTATTTGGGATTTCCTTCAATAAATTTTTCAGTTCTAGAATTTCTGTTTGCTTGGGGTTCCTTAAAGACATGTATCTTCTTGTAAATTTATCATTCATATCCTTAATTGATTTTCTAAGTTTTGGTTTTCAGATTTCTCTCACATCTCATTGAGCTTCTTTCAAATCATTATTTTGAATTATTAATCAGAGATTTTGAGGATTTATGCTGGTTAAGATCTATTATTGGATAATTATTATGTACCTATGTACCCATAAGGTATCATAATACCTTGCCTTGTCATGTTCCTTGTATCTTTGAATTCATTTCTGAACATATTGTAACTGTTACTGCTTTTTAATCTTTAAATTTATTTTCATTGGGGGGATTTTTTCCTAATGATTTGACTATGGTATTGATTAAGTAGGGGCCCTTGGCTATGTTTCTGGGTTTTTCAAGTAAAGAAGTCTCTGTATTTCTTTGTCTATAAATAGCATTAGCGGTATTTGTTGTTTTCTTGGTGTGTTAAGGTGTGGTTATGGTGGGGCCTGTGGGTGAAGCTGTGCTTAGGTCTGGAACGCCAGATGGGCCATCTTCAGGTTTCAGCAGTGACTGTGATAGGCCAACCATATCTGTCGTTATGTCCTCGTATCCATGTTGGAAGTTCAAGGCATGTTATTTCTTGGGACTCTGCATGATTTCTCAGGTGACAGTTGGAGTAGTGGTATACTGGGCAGGAGAGTAGGCTCTCAAGACCTGGTCAGTCACCATAGTATAGATAAAAGCAATATCACTAATGACAAAATGCTCTCCTGGGTCCCAAACTCTTTGTGCTTTGTTGATAATAGTTACTATGAGCTGTGCAGGCTAGCCTCCTGGCTGGTAGGTGGCACTTGAAGATAGGAACTAGCCCAAGTGGTCTTGGTAAGGTGTTTATGCATAACCTTAGTCCACCAGCAGGAGCACACAGGATCCTGGATCTTGCACTCCGGATGTATATATCGATGGATGAAGGTGGACAGAACCAGACCAGGTGATTTTGCACTCAGTTCTGCTGATGTCCAGTGATTATGCCAGCTGCTACAGGTAGAGGGCATGGCAATCCTCTGTACCCAGGTGAAATGGTTAGGTGAGCAGCAACTGCCACTGCACTAAGGTCTTGCCACTAAGAGCTAGTCTCTGTGGCCATGGCCCATGGGTGAGGGACTTGCATTCCTTTCACAGCCCCATCCCAGCAGGGCTTCTATCCTGTCCTAGCTGTTATCTCAGACATGGGACATCCTGCCCGGCTTGAAGCTCAACCCAGGGCCATAGGAACTCCTGCCAAACTCAAGGCCAGGTTCCATAGCAACTCTCAACCTACTCCATTCCCAGAGACAGGGCCCTATCACAGCACTGCTGGCTTTAGCCCATGCATACTCACTTCTCAGTCCTGGTTGTGGGAACTCACACCCATGTACACTCCCTTTTCATAAGCAGTACGCAATTTTTCAATTTTTCCTAATGCCTAGGACTGGCAATACTTGTTTTCAGTTCTACACACATTCTGTTTAGAACTAGGAGGAGATTTGGATTTTTGCTATAGCTTCCTATATTTCAGGAAGGGCATGAGACCCAGAATGTTTTCCCTTCCTTGAGAAGTTCCTTCTCATAGTTTCCTGACTACTTCCTAAGTTAAATTTAGAGCTTGGGAGGGTAAAGGTGCTTTTCTGTGGCCTGGATTGAACAATTCATTAGAAGGAAAGTGGACAACAGAAGGACACTCACTGGTATTGAGGAGTCATTTCTTGTTCCTGGCTGGTCTCAGCCAAATAGATTGCCTGTTTTCCTTCCCCTGCCTAGTTTTTTAGGTTTTCTTTCACTTTTCTGTGGAACTCTCATGTTTCCTTTTGGATAAGGCTCACAAAGTGTGATAATCTATACACTATTTTATTTCTTCTAGAAGGATGAGGCATGTTTGAAATGCTTTTAGTCAGACCTCTTGGTGGGGGCATATTTGGCCAAAAAATACTTTAGAAGTTATTTCAAAAATTTTTTGATGCCCATTTAGACATTTACCTGTAATATATGTGGGGGTGGCACCCCACTAGCCATAATATCTGTCTATTTGTTTCAGTATTGCTTTAGGGAATCAATACCTAAGTAACTGCTATATCCATATCATATTTTTCTAAACTAATTACAAATACCACTTCCAATTATTTTGTGTCCCTTACAGAGCCTAGGGAGGGTGCCGAATGCAGGGTAGACCTCTACTAAATGTAGCTAACAATTAAATAAATACTTGTTTATGTGGGACCAGAGACAGCTTATGCATTCATATATCAAATGTCCAAAACTTAGCAACTTTTTTCAATAAACATTCTTTCCCAGAAGAAAGGGGACCCCAAGCTATTTCTGTCCATACGCTTCATGTAAGTTCTGGGACACACATAGAAAAGTGATTCTCAAATTGACTGGACAAAGTCAATTGTAGAAATGTTATCGATAGCACATATTCAGGGCCTAATTATTCCTGGATTCTTTAATAGACATAGATGGGGCACAGGCCAGAATTCAGAGATCCTAAACTTAAAGATCTATGTATGTGTGGTATAAATGTGTGTTTTGTTTTGTTGGCATTTTCTGAATGCAGAAACTTGCCCCCATTCTTTAAGTTCTGGTGATATAATAGTGTGGATGGTATTCTTTTTAATATCATGGTGAAAGACATGCATATATATATAACATACATACATATATGGACATATTTGTATAAATAGATAGAAATTATGTGACTCCATCATCAGTATAAGTCTTAAAAGCTAATTTTTGGTTTCAAATATACACAGAGCATAAGACAAATCATAGGCATAGAAATTTTTCCTTGCTTTTTGCCTAAGGGAATTTTATTCCCTTCCCCATAGCTGCCTTCTATTCCAACCAAATCTCAAAGTTTATAAAGCCTGTCAACTTCCATTGCTAATTCTCAGTGATGGGACTATAATTTGCTCTGGGAAGCTTCCTTGTATTTCTGTTAAGTCATTTGCATTCTATGGAATGATTTGTGTTCTGATGGGTCCAGGAATTCCTAGAAGTTCTCTCCAAGGCCCACTTTCAATTGGATTCTCTCTTTCTAGGTAGAAAAATTCAAAAAAAAAAAAAAAACAACAACAACAAAACAATAACAACAACAACCAGCCTTTCAAGGCAAATATAGTAAGTACAATTAGCTTTGTGTCTGCAGAAGTGAACACAAAGAAAACCCTTAGTATGCTATATTGAGGCACTGAGCCAAAAAAGGAAAGATTATTTTTTTTAAAAGATGGACTGCCTAGTTTTTCCTTTCCCCTATTACAGCTGCTCCCCCCAACCTCAAACTAGAGAGCTATCATCCTGTGGCAATATACAACTGTCATTCATTCCTGCCCATACTATACTCTGACTACTTGACTTTAGGCAAGAGAAGGTGATATGCACCATACCTCTTATAATAGACATTGCAATCTGGCCCGTGGGTTTCTTTTGACTGTCCCAATGCCTGCCAGAGCAGTTTTCACAGATCTTGGAAATGACTATATAATTTATGTGGAATCAGAAAATGAACTGCAAGAATTCAAAATTTGTGTAGGTATCTGAAATAAAACAAGTCCATCTTCAGACTGAAAAGCCTAGAGTGGGTAATTGTTCTCACCCCATCTAATAATAATACCTTGTGGTCATAAAACTACTTCACCTGCACAGTCTCATTAATATAGCAATGGAGAAAATTTCAGAAGGCTGGAATCTATCTTCTTGCCTTTGAATTATTTTATCCTAGAAGTTTACAGCTAAAAAAAGAAATGATGTAATTTGATGTGTCAAGAAATCAAACAGCAGAGCTTCAAGCAACAGAGTGTCAGTGCTTGAAGGGACTTTAGATGAGGCAATGTGCTATATAAGAAATATGTATCAGTTACATTGGGCAGATATGAGGTTTTCCACTCACCACCTCTGGGACCTCAAGGAAACAACCTAACTTCTGCTTTTCCTAAGGATATTAGAAGGATTTATTGACATTAATTTAAATCTTCACTGAAAGTTTGTCCATGCCAGTCTCAAACACCACCACTTATCCTAGCCTTTCCCCCGTCTAACCTCCCGCCCCCAATTTTACCAGAAAACTAAGGTCTCTGAAACTCCTTGTGTCCAAAACTACACAGCTCCCTGAAAAATATAGAACTCATTCCTTCTCCTTGCTAATGCCCTGTCTCAGTATGCAGCTAAAGATAAGGTTTCCCACTAACCCTCTTTCATAAAATAATACTTTTTCTCCTTTAGATGTTATAATTTTTGAACTATTTACATAAACCTAAAGAGAAACTCTGAAGTCTAAAATTTGTAAGAACTAGTTAATTTTAATACACCCTGGGGTCATTTGAATCACAACATTAGAACTTAGCCAAAGAAGAACTTTCCCTAAAGTGGGAGGTTTACAGGTGACAGAAATAAGGAGCTATAATATCCCTCTTTCAACAAAAATAACTTTTTTTTCCCTCTCAAAATATCCCCATTTGCAACTGAAAAGAAAATAAACTACTCTGGCCAAAGAAATTGCTTTTGCCATTAGGATGCAAATGGCCAAGCAAATTTGTTGCCCAATAAATCTTTTGGGGCATTATATAGACATAGTCTTAGAATTTGTAAAGCCTAAGCTATAAAAGCAAGTAACATAAAAAAGAAGCAGCTATAAATTTCAAATCTGGATGACACTTTTGTATGGAAGGCTGAGGAGGACAAAACACACTCTTAAGAACAAGAAATTATAAGATCCAGTTGGGGTTAGAAAGGCTTCAGTTTTCTAACAACTTCTTTCTGTTTATATTGTAGTTTTCGCAATTAATGGAGTGGCATAGCAAAAACTGATGACCTGCATTACACAGAGTGTATTAGAATTTCCATTTCTTTATCCTCAGACCCTGAGTTAATTCCAGCTCAAGATAAAGCTTACCAACAAACCAAACTTGCAAGAAAGGTTTTTGACTGTGTCCTAATTACCAGATGGGGTGGGGGTGGGGGATACAGGATACAGTTAAATTTGTAATGGCAAAGAAAAACTTGATCATACAGGACCTTGGTGATCATGGAACCCAAGTACCTTACTTTTCATTGATGATGGAACAGGCTGAAAGAGGTACAGTTACGAGTTTCAAAAAATTGTTCTTATATAAAAAGAGGAGATTTCCTATCTTTCGAACATGATCTCTCATTAAACTTCCACTGACACATGATCCTCCAGACAAATTATTTACTAATCCTTCAACAAATCTTAAGCTTTTTCCTCATTTTGCTCAAGTTGCCCACTTGTCTCACTGTTTATTCTTGAAAGTCTGTGTCTACTTATCAGAATCCTTCATGCCTTGCATTCAAGGAGCACCTTCTCAAATACATCCATGAGACAAGGATTTCTCTGTTTTATTCACTACTATGTCCTTGGGACCAAGCAAAGTTCCTGGGACCTAGCAGGTATTTGCAAACATATCTATTGGATACAGAAATAAGTCCCTTCTAGAAACGAGAGCCCACTACGCTTTGAACAACTCATACAGTAAGTCCTTATCAATAGTTGATGTACGGGTAACAAACCTCTCACAGTTCACTAACGGCAAAGACCATGCCAATGAATGTAACCACTACTCCTTCAATATTATGTTAAGCACATAGTTATAATAAAATTAAATCATGAATACACAAAAAATGCATTTAACTTCAGGTTAGAAAGGATCACACAAAAGGTATGAATCAGAAATATATACTTTTTGAAGATGAACAAATGCAAGAATGAATTACAAGTAAGAAGGCCTATATATCTAGACATCTGAGAGTGAGTGAATTTTTTTTTTTTTTTTTTTTTTTTTTTTTTGGGGGGGTGGGGGTTTTGTTTTAAAAATTTTTTTTTTGGGGTTAAAAGTATTTTTATGC
>CAUYQV010132146.1:0-16258 GCA_963574575.1 Galagoides demidoff
GTCCCAGCTACTTGGGAGGCGGAGGCAGGAGACTCGCTTGAGCCCAGGAGTTGAAGGTTGCTATGAGCTGTGATGCCATGGCACTCTACCCAGGGGGATAGCTTGAGGCTCCGTCTCAAAAAAAAAAAAAAAAAAAAAAAAAAAAAATTTTTTAAAAACAATGGGGGAAAATGCCATTTTGGTGAAAAGCATTTTTACAGTCCCCAGCCACAGGTTTTGTTTTTGGCCCCGTAAAAAAAAAAAAAAAAAAAAAAAAAAAAAGAAATTCTTTCAAACCTATGGGGAAAAATGCATTTTGGAGAACATCCTTTGTTCAGAGCCCAAGCTACAGATTTAGTAGACTTACAAGCCAAAAAAAGGTATGTCTACCCATAACAAAGTTGTGTGAGTTGTTACTTTTCTTGTTCTCCATCAACATAGAGAGACAATTTGGGGAAGTGAAGTCCCAAAAGCGCTAACCAAATTGCCTAGAATATTTACCTCAAATAAATTAAGACATTCACAAACTTAAATTTTATTGTGTGCTATGTAGACAAGGCATCATTAATCAAAAATGTAGGCTATTGGGTGGTGCCTATGGCTCAAACAAGTAGTGCGCCAGCCCCATATACTGGAGGTCGCAGGTTCAAACCTGGCCCGGCCAGAAAAAAAAAAAAATGTACACTATTAATTTTTAAATAACCATTCCACTTTAATAGAATTTCAAATTTGAGCAAAGTTAGAATAATCCTTGACATGGATTTCATTTGGCAACTCAAACTTTTCAGATTTGAAAGAATTTTCAGGCAGTAGGGAATTGTGCACCTGTTTTTATCCTAACATAAAAATAATAGCTACTTATTACTTCAGGATCAACTTTTCTTAGAATTCTTATATCATTACTCTTCTCATCTATCAAAATTAAAAATACTCTCTTAAACCAATTATGGGCAAACGTTTTAGGCAAATAATTCCTTAAGAAGTTTATGAAGTATTACTTTTATGAAAACAGTTTAATATTATAAATATTCTGAAAGAATTAAAATATGAATTAATGAGTATAGCTCACCTTATCAAAGAATTTTGTGAGAAGTTTTAATAAGTGATACACTATGTATATTTTTTAGCCCTAAAGAAGCAAACTAGGAAACTATGGAGCAAACTTTTGAAATTACTGAGTTCCTTAGAAACATTAAATCTAAGAATTGAAAATGCTGAGTGAGCTAGTTCTCAGGCTGCTTAAATAGTATACTATGTGTATGTGGAAACTATTCTTTTAAATAGTCTGCTTAGTAGGCAACATGTCTTCAAGGTACACTATAAAAATCTTGGAATTTTCTAATGAAAAGGAAAGAAATATCCATGTAACTCACTAAAGATAATGTCTGGGTATTGGTTCTACTCTTATAGCAGATATTTTCACCCCTCAAAACCATACATATATTTTTCCTATTCACTTTTTAACAAGTTGAGATAATAAAGGAACACCAAAAATTGCATTGGGTCCTTTGAGAAAAAATATTTTCACAAATACAGGCTTAATCTTAATACATCTTAAAATTAATTTCAGAGATGGGAGATTTAATCTCTAAAATGTATTCCAATGGCTTGATTCCTTTGGACTGTGATTTAATATATTCAGAATTAGCTCTGCTCAAAAGTAGATATAATAAATATGGTAGATTCTTTTTATATTTCTGATATCTTATTCTATACCTTTAGGAAAAATAACACTAAGGAAATGTTTAGGTAATAAGAACTTCAAAAAGGCATTATGGTGTGTAAAGACTGAAATATAGAGACATTTTTCTACAGATCTAAATGAAAATTCCACTTACGAATTCACTTTCAAAAACATAAACCATAGGAAAAATGGCCCATCCATCAGAATTTTTTTCTTGTTTGTTATATTTATTTTATTCTATGGACAACACACATGATCCAAAACGTGTAAGGTAACAAGTTGACTTCTCCATCCTAGAGTTTTAATTATAGAATAAGACCAGCAAAACCAGCAGCATAACTAGCACAATCTACGAATCTCTTCCTGTTTACAATATTTTATTCCAAGTGTGCACCAATACTGAAACTTAAAATATTTAGTATCTGAAGGTAAAAGTTGTCTGAATAATTCTGCAGTACTATGTGGCATGGCATATAAAATGGTCACTAATATATGCTATTGGTCTTTAATTAAATATATAATTTATCTGAAAATACAAAGCCTCATATTATTTTGATACCCTTAAGGACACTATATCATAAATACTAATCACAGATAAATTATGTTATTGAGAAATCTCAAGCTCTTTTCAGAATTTAATAGTCAGAAACCAGTTACTGAGTAGTTACTATGTTACTATCTATCTATCTATCTATCTATATATATATATATATCATCATGCTTTGCTTTTACATATATACGCTTTTGCTTATACATATATATACACATCTATATATATATAATCACTATATATAAATGCTTAGGACAATTATAAAGTAGTATAAAAAGTGGTGCTTCTGTTTGAAAGCCAAAAACTAAACCATGTGAAATGGACAAGTCATTCTATATTCAGAGCCTTGATTTTCTAATGTCAAAAAGGAAAAGAAGAACAATAATATTCTCTATTGAAATTTTTCTTGAGAATTTAGAAGAAATATGTAAAACAGTCTGTAATAGCAAATTAAGTTTAAGATGCTCATAATGAATGACTATGAAATTGGATTAATAAGCTATTCTGTTAAGTTCAATATATATAACAAAAGGTGGCACCACAATAGTAGAAGTTCCATTCATACTCTGTCTTTATCTTTCTCTCTAATTTCAATAGACTGTTAAAATTATTAGAAAGCAAATGTATTTGGAAAATTGATGTTTGCCTTTAGTTTTTCACTTAATAATTTTAACGACCTGTGTTTTGTCCAAGACTTAATTAATGTTATGTCTGTTTTATGTGTATCTGGAACACTGGTAGGTGATTAGCAAACAGAACTAGCATGTTGATTACATAAAATCTCAAATTATCATGGTGTTTCAGAATCACTCTCGTACTAAAGCTCTTCATCTATCAAAGAAAACTCATTTTACAATATATGTTGCAATTTGTTTTCCAATAGCCTTTTGCTTTTTAACTGTATGATAATTTTACTTATAAAGTCTTATATATCTATCAATCTCTACTCAGCCTTTTGGCTAAGATCCAATGTAAAGCTTTATACATCCAAATCTCTGGGATTCACCAAATAGTTAACTAAACATGAAAGGTGTTTGGTCAGAGGGTCATCAGGGGTACGCCAAGTAAGATGTGAATAATGTGATATCCCCAAGAATGACTAAAATTTAAAAATTAGATCCAAATGTTGACAAAGTTGTGGAGCAACTGAAACTCTCACACAGTGCTAGCAGGAAGGTAAATTGGCAAAAACACTGCGGAAAGCTCTTGGTCAGAACTTAGTAGAGCTGAACATGTGCACACGTACAACCTTGCCATGTGAAAACTACAGGCATATACACAAATATGGTCACGCAGCACTGATTGTAGTGACTCAGACTGGAAAAAACCTCCAAATGTCTATCATGTGTAGAGTGAATATATATACATATATCTACACATATTATAATTTATTCATACAGCAGAATATACAAAAGCAATTGAAATAAACAAATCAACACATAACAACATGAACTTAATTTTGACCAAAACCAGAGTTTTGTACATAAAAGTATACACTGTGGGATTCCATTTCCATAGACTTCAACACTAAACTATAGACACAGAATCTGAAGTGTTCTCGATGGGGGAGGGTGCGTAGTGACAGGGAGAGGGGAGACGATGGCTCCGAAAGTGCTGGTTAGGCTGTTTCTTCATGTGGATGCTGGGAATGTGGTGTTTTCAATTCTTAAAAATTCACTGTGCTGTACAGTATGATTTGGGTGGTTTATTAAATTACATTGTAATTGAGTTACAAAGTTTATTTTCCCAATGGACCCTTGAGTTCCATCTCTTATTATGTTTGCAAGGTCCTTTAAATTCAGAGATTAATCCATTGTCTTCTATTTGCTTTTCTTTGTATTTGTCCCATTTATGTGGCAATGACTTAAGTCAATGGTAGAGGTTTTGATTCATTCTTAAGTTACTTCGAATCGTGTATCTTGTACCTTATTTTAAACAATAGTCTAAATTGGCTATTTTCTATAATTTCATCCTTCCTGATCTAATTCAAAAGTAGAAACTAGGTTGCTCTCAAGCAGGCACATAGCTTCTCTGAATTTATTTTTAAGGAAATAGTAGAGCCGGGTTCAGTAATAAAACCCTGCACTCTACTAACAGGTTATCAAACTCCTATTAGCAATATTTAGCTACTGCCAAATACTTTCTAGGTAGAAACCTTTGTAATAGTCTTACTTCTTCTTCTTCCTCATCTCTCAATCACACAGGTAAAGAAGTATGAGGAGGATTATGAACTGAGTTCTCAATCTGACAACTGTTGGGTTAGGGAGCTACAGATTTTAATACTAAATCATGTTTGCAGGTCAAATTAAAAACTAACATTTTCAGATAACTTGAGTTATTTCACTGAGACAGAATTAACCCTAACTCAGCAATAGAGGCACTGGAGATTTAAAAAAAAAATGATTTTAGAAAGGTGAACTTAAAACTCATATTTTTCTGAAAAGCATTTATAAAACCCCAGTTTCACCTGTTTGCCCTCTTTCCAGGGCTTGCTGGAATATTCTGGACCATTCTCCACACTACTGTCTCTGTAAGTTCTCTCCATGTCATTTCTATAGGTCAAGGCTATCTTTAGTTTAGATTTCTTTTTTCTTTTCTTAGGTTGCATGTTAAAAAAAATTGTTTTCTACAGCTGTGCCACTAGCCTTCCTATTCTTTGTGTGCAGTATCTGTTTACTTTTTAAAACAGAATTTAAAACAGGATTTATTTCGTTGTATAAATTCTGTATCATCACAAAATAGATTTAGCAAATATTTACAACCTTTTCATAAACATCCATTATTTACTACATCTTTTCGCCTCTTGAAAACTATAAATAATGACAGAATTAACTTTAGGAGAATCATTCATTCTTGTGACAATGATGGCTTTATTTTATTATTTACAGCAGATGCAGAAGTTGACTATTCACTGAATATATTAGATGGGAGCAGGAGAAGCACCAGTGTGACCACGATTTTTCCAGACTACAGTAATACCAAAGGCCTACATTCGAGGAATGTAAATAAGTAGAGTCAAAATAAACATCAAAATACAACATTTTGGTATTTATCTACCCACCCATTGATATTTGGTCACTGTTTAGAGTCTCTAGAGCCTCCCGGCTACCCAGCTTCTGAGGACCTTCCCCTGGACTCTGTAGTCCACCCCGTAATCCTGGAAATAAAAGTTGACCCTGGTGAAGAAAAGGGCTTTCAGGACCCTGTTTCCATTTTACAGCTTCCATCTGTCTTGAAAGTTGATAAGTATTTTAAATATCAGCCCCAGTAAACTTAGAATGGAATAAAACCTGAGAGAGGAAATAGTGGTGAAATCAATCATTCATTAGAGATGGGAAATAATGACATAACCTCCATTTCCTCTTTGTAAAATGTAAAACAGAGTCAGCTCTAAAGCCTCCTTCAGCCATAGGAGTCTAATATTACTTTATTACAGGATAAGAAATTAATCTGTGCTCCAGGAGAGGGAGCAGAGCAAGATGGCCAAATGGAAACCCCAGCAGCCATCCCTCCCAATAACACGAAATTCAACACCGGTCCACACAAGCACCTTTACAAGAGCCAAAAATCAAGCGAGCAATCGTACTACCTGATTTTAACATTATGTCAAGGAAAGAGACGCTGAGGAAGGCAGAAAAGACATTTTTGCATGGCCTCTGTCACCCTACCCTGTCTCCCAACAGTGCCACCCTAGCATGTCGAGTGGGTTCCTGGGGAGGGAGAGTTAAGCGATTGTGGCCTTTTGCATTGAAACCAAGGGCGACTCTAGCACAGACCACAGCATGGGGCAGATCTGCCAATGGGAAAAGAAGGAGCATTTTGATCACCCTGGCCTGAAGGAAATCATCCACTCCAAACCTGAATTCTAAGAAGCCTGAACTGAATTCATAGGCAGTTGGATCATAAAAGCTGAAGTCTTTGGGCAATTTCTATGGCTGTACTGGCTCTGAGCCAATGGACTTGGGGTACACATAACCTGGTGAGGTACCAGCAGGTATATACCTGTGGCCAAACCCGTACCTCTCACCCTCCCCCAACTACAGGCAGTATGGCGTAGGGAGAGTCTTCTTCCACTTGGAAAAGGGAAAGGGAAGAGCTCAAAGGATTTTGTTTGTAAAATGGGTATGCTCAACCTCAATAAAATAAAGTATGAAGCCCTTGGATCCAGGCTTAGTTCCTGGATAGCATTTCTGGACCCACCCTGGGCCAGGAGGTCTGAAGGGAAGGACTCAGTCCCAGCAGGATTCTCTACCTGCTGACCAAAGAACCCTTGGGCTCTAATAAAAGTCAGAGGTATCCAGGCAACAGTCAACAGTGACTTTGGGTGAGGCCAGGGTGGCTTCAGGTGTGACCTGGGACTGTCATTCCTCCTCCAAATCCAGCATCTCAGCACAGAGAATGAGGGAAGAGATGAGAGACTTTGTATGGTCATCCAGGGAACCCTCCCATAGCTTACCCAAGTCCACCAAGGCAGTAACACCAGGAGTCTGTAAAAGTCACAGCATTACTGAGTTGGGGCCCTCAGGTGCTGATTTGGCTGCAGTGACCAATGACTTAGAACACAAAAACCAAGTCCCTTTGAATATCTGGAAAGCCTTCTCAAAAAAGGTCAGGTTCAAACAAGCCCAGACTGTGAGATCAAAACAAACATACCCAACAAACATAACACAAAGATCAAGAATATCCAGACCAACTAAATAAGGCACCAACGACCAATTCTAGAATGAGGAAGATTAGTAACTTTCCAAATTAAGAATTCAAAATAGTTGTTCTGAAGAAGCTAAATGAAATTCAAGACAACACTGAGAAGGATTTCAGAAGTCTCTCAGAAAAAATTAATAAAAAGATTGAAATAATAATAAAAAAATAAAGTGGAAATTCTAGACCTTAAGAATCCAATTGACAAACTGAGAAATGTATCAGAGTCTTTCAACAATAGGATTCAGCACGCTAGAATTAGCTTCAAGACAGGCTATTTGAAAATTGTACACAGTCAGAAGAGAGTTGTTGGTCTCAAAGAGGAAGTAGAAAGATAAACTAGGGCAGTAAGTTAGTTCAAGGATTGAAAAAATAAGAGAACTTTCCAAACTTAGAGAAAGATATCAATATTTAGGTAACAGACTGACATAGAACTACAATCAGATTCAACCAAACAGGCTACCTCATGGCGTTTAAGAACCAATCTCCCACAAGTCATAAATAAAGAGAAATTCCTAAGGGAAGCAAGAAAAAAGAAAATAAAAAGACACAAGATGGAGAGCCAGTCTATCTGGCAGCAGACTTCTCAGTGGAAACTTAAAAGCCAGGAGTCAGTGGCATGCCATATCCAAAGTGTGAAAGGGAAAAAAATCCGTAACCCCAGAATACTGTATACTGCAAAATATCCCTTAAATGTGAAAGAGGAATAAAGACTTTACCAGACAAACTAAAGCTAAGGGATTTCATCAACACTGACCTGCCCTGAAGAAATGCTAACCGGAGTTCTTCAAGCAGAAAGAAAAGAACACTAACAAACAAGAAATCATCTGAAGGTGCACGACTCACTGGAAACTGTAAGGCCAAAATTACAGAATACTCTGTCTCTGTATTTCTGTAATTGCACTGGATAAGCCACTTATATATTGAGTAGGAAGACTAAATGATAAACCTATAAAAAATAACACCTTGAGCCAGGCACAGTGGCTCACACCTGTAATCCCAGCACTGTGGGAGGCTAAGGAGGGAGAATTGCTTGAGCTCAGGAGTTTGATTTGCCTGAGAGAGAGACACCAACACATTAAAAACAAAACAAAACAACAACAACAACAACAAAAAAAAAACTCCAGGTTCTGGGTGAGCTCCTGTAATGCCAGCAGCTTCCAGAGGCTGAGGCGGTGGGATGCCCACAGCCGTAGTACGAGGTTGCAGTGAGCTATGACACCATTGCCCTCTGCTCAGGGCACAGGGTGGGACTGTGTGTCAAAAAAGAAAAGAAAAAGAAAAAAAAAGCAAAGAAATAAAAAATAAGCAAGAAAATAAAAAATAACTTGTTGAGACATAGATAATATAATAAGATTTGGATGGAAAAAGTAAAAAGCGAGGGTAGCATTCAAGGGTACATTTTCTGTTAGATTTCTCTTTGATTGCTTCTTTATAAACAGAGTTATCATATGCTTAAAATGCAAACGTCATGGTAGTCTCAAATCAAAATCTTACAACACACCACACACAATAAAAATCAAGAAATTGGAGCATGCTACCACAGAAAATCACTTTTATCAAAAAAAAAAAAAAGAAAGAAAAGGAAAGAAGTAAAAAAAAAAAAAAAAAAACAGAGAGAGAGAGAGAGAGAGGACACCACAAAACAACCACAAATCAAATACCAGTACAGCAATACTAAGTCCTTACCTTTCAATTATAACATTGAATATGAACAGATTAAACTCTCCAATCAAAATGGATAAAATGAATAGATAAAATACCAAAAGCCAACTATATGTTGACTACAAGAAACCACTTTACCTGCAAAGGCACACATAGTCTGAAAGCTAAAGGATTAAAAAAAAAGATATTTCATGCAAATAGAAAACAAAATAGAAAAATAGCAAATAGAAACAAAAAAGGACAATTAATACCAATATTTCTATCAGATAAAATGATCTTCAAAACTGAAAAATTTCAAAAACTGAAAATACACCAAGTTATTTTCTTTGACAATGTGGGAATAAAACTAGAAATCAGTAACAAAAGGAACATTGGAAAGTATACAACTATATGCAAATTAAACAATAAACTCCTGAATGAGCAGTGGGTCAATGAAGAAATTAAGAAGGAAGTTAAAAGACTTCTTGATATAAATGAAAACATGACATTTCAAAAGCCGTGGGATACAGTGAAAGCAGTAATAAAAGATTAAGTAATATGCTTACAGCAAAAAAAGTAGAAAAGCTTAAAATAAACAATCTATTGATATATCTCAAAGAAAGAGAAAAGCAAGCAAATCTAATCTTATTAGATTAGAAGGAAAGAAATAATAAAAATTAGAGCAGAAATAAATGAAATTAAACAAGAAAAACAAAATAAAAATGTTTTTTGGAAAGATAAACCCAATAAATACAAATTTAGCCATACTAAGAAAAAAAGAGAAGACCCAAATAAATAAAATCAGAGATGAAAACACAGAGATTACAAGTCACACTGTAGAAATCCAAAGGATTAGAGAATACTATGAGCAACTATCCACCAATCAATTGGAAAACCCAGAAAAAAGGGATAAATTTCTAGATAAGGACAACCTAGTAAGACGGAAGCAGGAAGAAATCCAAAACCTGAATAAGCCAGAGACAAGTTATGAGACAGAAACAAAAATAAAAAAAATCTGCCATCAAAGAAAAGCCTGGAACCTGATGGATTCTTTCCTGAATTCTAACAAACATACAAAGAACTAATACCAATCCTACTTAAAATATTCAAAAAAGAGAGGAAGAAGGGATACTGTCAAATTCATTCTACAAGGCTTCTATCACCTTCATACAAAAACTAGACAAAGACACAACAAAAAAGGAAACTACAGGTCAACATCTCTAATGAACATAGAGACAGAAATCCTCAACGAAATACTAGCAAACCAAATCCACCAGCACATTGGAAAGATTATTTACTGTGATCAAGCGGGATTCATTTCAGGGCTACTAGGATGATTCAACCTAATGCAAATCAATGTGATTCATCATATCTATGGAACAAGGGATAAAAACCATATGGTCATTTCAATTGACACTGAAAAACCACTTGATGAAATTCAACATTCCTTCATGATAAAAATTCTCAGAAAACTGGGTATAGGAGGAAACTACTTCCACAGGTTAAAAACCATACATGACTGACCCATGGCTAGTATCATACTTCATGGGGAAAAGCTGAAAGACTTTCCATAAGATCCGGAGCAAGACAAGGATGTCCACTTTCCACTTTCTCCACTGTTACTCAACATAGTACTGCATGTTCTAGCTAGAATAATCAGACAAGAGAAAGAAATATCCAAATTGGAAAACAAGTCAAATTATCCTTTTTGCAGAAGGTATGATTGTATATCTAGAGAAACCTAAGGACCCTACCCCAAAACTATTAGAACTGATGAAGTCAGTAAAGTTTCAGGATACAAAATCAACATATAAAAGTAAGTAGACTTTCTACATGTCAACAGGAAACAATCTGAAAAAGAAACCAAGAAAGTAATCCCATTTACAATAGCTACGAATAGTCTCTAGGGATAAACTTAACCAAAGAAGTGAAAGTTCTGTATAATGAAATCTATAAAACACTGATATAAGGAATTGAAGAGGACACATCGCCATGCTCATGGGTCAGGAGAGTCAATATTGTTAATATAGCCACGTTACCCAAAGCAATCTACAGATTCAATGCAATCCCCAACAAAATACTAATGACATGCTTCACAAAAATAGAAAAAAATAACCCTTCAATTTATATGGAACCAAAAAAAAAATTCCAGAATAGCCATCCTGAGCAAAAAGAACAAAACTGGAGGAATCATATCACCTGACTTCAAAGAGCTGTAGTAATCAAAACAGCCTGGTACTGTCACAATGAATTAACGAATGAATGATACAAGATCCTTCTCCCTTGTCATACAAAAAGATAAAATCAAAAGGAATAAAGGCTTACACCTAAGACTAGAAACGACTCAGTGACTAAAAGAAAGCTTCAAGGAAATGCTTCAAGACATTGGTCTGAGCAAGGATTTCTCGAGTAATATCCCAATGCCCAGGCAACCAGAACGTAATTAGACAAATGGATCACAACAAACTAAAAAACTTTTTCACAGCAAGGAAAACAATCAACAAGATATACTGCTAGTATGTACCCATAATAATTTTAGCAACGAAGGGAGGGAGGGAGGATGCCCTAGTAAATGTTAAATTTTCTCAAAAAAGTAATTTATATTTAAAATTGACTGATGACATTCTAATGGAGACCAACGAGTTTAAATAGCATGGTGAATAAAAATCAAAGCTTAGGGCAGCACCTGTGGCTCAAAGGGGTAGGGCACTGGCCCCGTATGCCAGAGGTGGTAGGTTCAAGCCCAGCCCTGGCCAAAACCTGGAAAAAAATAAAATAAAATAAAATAAAAGCTTACACTATACACATACACATTGATTTGAATTTAATAACTCTTTTTGTTGAGTTGGTGAAAGTTACCAGTATTTGGACATAAAATAATGTAAAAAAAGTATTTAATCTGCATGATAAGATGACAGATACCTGCACGTAATGTCTAAGATGTCTACAAATGATTAAAACAAGAGTGAGGACATGACAGATGAATTAATTACTCACTACTGGAAGTTTCTAATATTATTGAAGATAATTTCATGATTAGACAGGAAGAATGAGGAGATACTGATAGAGGATTGAGTGTTTACTAAATAGACATCAGAGCTATTTCAAATATTCTCTTCCATAATATTGAAATAACACAGCCAGAAGCTACATTATAGATACCATAATGCATAGAGCGGGAATAATAACAAATCGTAGTCCTTGACATCAGGAAGTTTACAATTCCAGTCATCTCCTCTTACCTGTGGGTCTACTTTCTACAATTTTAGTTACCTGTGGCCAACCACAATCTGAAAATAGGTAAACACATCACAATAAGATTTTTTTTTATAGAGAGAAAGAAGATACCATGTTCATATAACTAAATGTTCTATTGTTATAATGGTTCAATTTTATTATTAGTTATTGTTGTTAGTCTTTTACCATGTCTAATTTTTTTTTTTTTAGAGTCTCAAGCTGTCGCCCTGGGTAGTGCTGTGGCATCACAGCTCACAGCAACCTCAAACTCCTGGGAGTAAGCAATTCTCTTGCCTCAGCCTTCCAAGTGACTGGGACTATAGGCTCCTGCCACATGCCTGACTATTTTTTTTTGTTGCAGTTGTCATTGTTGTTTTAGCTGGCATGGGCCGGGTTCGAACCCACCAGCCTAGGTGTAGGTGGATGGCGCCCTACCCACTGAGAATGCACACCGCTCCACCATGTCTAATTTATAAATAAACTTCATAGGCATGTATGTGCAAGAAAAAAGAGAATATATTGGGTTCAATATATTTGTGGTTTCAGACATCCGCTGGGGTCTTGGAACGCATGCCCTGCAGATAAGGGAAGATTGTTGTATTATTGAAGATAAAGCAAAAACAAATAACTCCAGTGTAACTCATAATGCGTTAAATAGGCTGATAGACTTTCCTAAATGGCAAAGCAAACACACAGGAGAGAGGGATTAAACGACTTTAAACGTATAAGGAAAGCTTTCATGCCAATGATAAGAGTTTAAATTGGGTCTGAACAGAAAACTAACAGGCAAAAACAAACCCAGAAAGGCTTTCCAGGTGGGGAGGCTGAGCAGAGGTGTGGAAGAGGACGGGACAAACTCTGAAAGGGAACAGTGAAAATGGCTAGAATAAACCTTCAAAATCTAGTCTGCAAATATCTTTTAGTGAAAGGGCAGTGCGAAATTTATATAATTTTCTTAAAAATCTTACTGAAAATGTGAAAAAGCCTAAAATACATATATATCTGAAAGAATCCAAATTCATTCACAGTAGGTAGAATGATATCCAAAAAACACATTAAATCAAATTATTGTTGTATAAAGATTGAAGTTTTCCGTTAAGTCATAATACTTGCCAAACTGTTTGACACCTAATAAGTGTTCAATAACAACTTGTTCCTAAATTAATTAAATAATAACTAATTCATTCATTTCCTAGTTAATAAAATTAATTAATTAATATCATTTCTCTTGGGACATAGACAAAATACATCTCAATAGAATAAATAAGTGAAGAGGCAGAGAAGTTGAAAATTGATTACTGCTTCAGTTATCTAACACATATATAATTAAATCAGTATTTCTTGAGAGCAAGAATTATAAATTGAAAGGAAAAGGTGCAAAAAAACCCCTCATAAGCTAAATTTGGGAAAAATCATTAATTACCTTTCTAGCAGGTGAAAGAAAAAAATAAATGCCTTAAAAATGATACATAGATTATGAAATTCCATTTACCAATATTTTTAAAGGTCTCAAAGAAGTGATAGAACCTGAATCTTGCCTCCTGATTACAAGTTTAGGATATTCAAGGTTAACCGAAAGCAAATCATGGGTAATTGTTAGGGGAAAATGAAATAGAATAAGAGAGGGAATTTAAAATAGTTGAGAAAAATATGAACAGTTTACAAATGCTTTTTCTAAGTGAGTTCAATTTTTTTAGACAACTCACAAGTAAGTTCTTTAGCATTGAGCCAAGAAACACCTGGTCACATGATGCATAAAGCCAGAATGAAATATCAAATGCATTTATCAAATATTATATCCAAAGGTAAAATACTAGAAAATGATAGCGCTGGCATGGCATTTCACAGACAGACGAAGTCTGCACTTAATTATAGTAAGTATTATCATTTGAAACGACAACCTTTGATAAAACGCAGAAAGGCAAATATGAAACTTCTATTCCTCCTGTTCAGCAGACATCACCTGCTGGCATTTTATGATTGGCTGTGCACCAGCCCAGTCTTCTCATCAAATCTTTTTACTACCAGACAGCGATCTTCTTGGTGGCCCATTTACAATCAGTCCCCACATCAGAGCCATACGGTATTAACGCAGAGCGGTTCCATTAAAGCTCTATGAATTTTAAATTAAGCCACCAATTCAGCTGATGCAACCTGAAGCAATTGAAGCTTTTGAAGGATACTCCACTGATTGCTCTGTGACCCAGACGAGTCAGTTTCTCAGCACTTTAGCTTTGCAATTGTTAAAATAAGTTTTAAATATTCTTCCCTCCCATCCCTTAAAGAAATGGTGACAACGGGGGAATGTTTTTAGTAAAGTAGTTTAACTTGTAGAAAATAAGGACATTTAAGCTGATTCTTCATACCAAGGTCAAGCAATATCCCTGCCCTCTCAGACTTTTGTCAATGTTTAAATGAAAAGGACAGATGACTTTATTTCCTCCACTCTAGATCAGCTCCGATCCTTAATTGGATGTCAACCGGTTACTTACTTAGTCAATAGCAGCATCACATTTTTGCATGCCACATAGATTCATGAGATGTTTCTTACAGAATTAACTTCAAGTTCACGAATTGAGTCAAAAATAGTATCTGAATTCTAATGTAACAGCACACCACTCTCTCAAGTTCCCAGTCTGTGATTATCACTTTTACCACAAATGCCGAAACGTCCTAGCTAGTAAAACACTACGTAATTGTAAGCAAGTAATAATGCCAAGCATTTTCTCTTTTCATTTTTGACTCACATTCTGACTAGATGAAAAGAAATTACTTGACTGGTTTTCTGTGTTTACACTCATACATAAAATAATACAAATATCTGACCAGTTGCCCCAATTTAAAAGGGGACAATTACAAATTTCTATTAAATGCACACAAAACATTCCATTGGATACAAAGTCACTTAGAACGCATATTATATGGACTTCAGTAAAGTTTCCAAGGTCCTGCCCAACACAGTAGTCACTAACCACAAGTTGCTACAGCGTACTTGAAATATAGCTAGTCTAAACTCAGATTTGCTAGAAGCATAAAAGAATCTGCTACATTTCAAAGGCTCAGTACAAAAAATATAAAATTTCTTCTTAATAATTTTATATTGGTTCTATATTAAAATTATAATATTCCAGATACATATGATTAAATAAAATGTATTAATGTCACTGGTTCATTTTTACTGTCTTATGCTGCCACTAGACAGTTTAAAATTATATGTGTTAACTTGCATTGTATTTCCACTGCACAACACTAGACTGTCAAAAAATAAAAAATAAAAAAACTCTGCTGAGCAAATAATCTTTTCCAATAAGAACAGTCAAAAGTTCTGGATCAATATATAGAGTAAAAATTGATCTATGCACAGGATTTAGAACAAACATTACAGATGATGGGAAGACAAACAAAAGAATAGGAAGCACTCTCTGCTGATTATTACACTGTGTCCTGAAATACATTGAGTGTCCTACCGCAGTTACCCTGATGTAAGAAAAGAACGTCTACATTGTGAAATTACATCAGAGAAACAACAATACAAGTAGCAAGTTTAATAACCATGTTATTATAGTACACATAATCACAGACGGAATATCAACTTGTATAGCAATCATACAGTAACTATTCTTATTGAATTATAAAATTAACATCTGGACTTTCTAAAGCTGTTATGCATTATTTTATTGAAGATGAATGGGCTTTTCAAATTTCATACGTACTATGGATTACGGGTTTGAAAGTGTTATCAAGCATTATTTAATTATTTTACTTGTTCATTTTATATATCATCCACAAAAGGATCATTTTGCTAACATTTAAAAAGGGCCCTTTGTGCACATGGATCACATAAAATTATATAACGAAATATTTATATGAAAATATAGGTCTGTGGTTTGGATTAACAAAAGAGCAATGTGTTCGAACATGAAAAAGACCACTTACAAAATTATACTCCATCCCCCTAGTTATTCTGGTAATCGTATAATTCACTTTCCAAAGTATACTTAAAATTTCCCCTGACATTCTTCTCCCCCTCCCAATCTCATCCCCTTGATTTATTTTTCATGCAGTTTTTAACCCGGATATCTTTTGAACATGCTATTAATGATGGTATATATAACAAGGAAAATTTTCAAATAAATCAAAATGTCACCCACCACTGCCACTCTTCCCTCATCATAGTTGGTCTTCTAGTGACAAAATAACCTTATAAAATCTCAATATCTAAGTAGTTTGCTTCAAAATCTCATGTCTCAGATTACTTTTTGTTGAAAAATATTTTTCAGCTCTAATGCCCTCAGTCTCTCCTTCTCATGCACGCACATGCCCTGTTCTTTTTTTTTTTTTTTTTTTTAATTTTTTTATTGAATGATAACTATGTACATTAATACACTTCTGGGGTACAGTGTGGGGTTTTCACATGCAATCTGAAATACTTCCATCAAACTGATCAACACAGCCTTCATGTCATT
>CAUYQV010132148.1:0-12761 GCA_963574575.1 Galagoides demidoff
TTTATGTTTAATAAAGCACATAAAACATGTTAACCATATGTACTAAATAAAACACATGTTATAAAATGAGGTTTAATTATAGTGTGTTACCATTATCTGTTTTTTTTTTTTTTTTTGAGATGGATTCTCAATCTATCCCCCTGGGTAGATTGCCATGGCAAAACAGCTCATAGCAACCTCCAACTCCTGGGCTAAAGCGTGTCTCCTGCCTCTGCCTCCCAAGTAGCTGGGACCACAGGCGCCCGCCACAACGCTTGGCCATTTTTTGTTGCAACCATTATTGTTGTTTGGCGACCCGGGCTGGGGATTCGAACCCGCCACCTTAGGTGTACGTGGCTGGCGCCTTAGCCACTTGAGCAACAGGCGCCGAGCCTGAGATAGAGTTTTATTATGTCACCCTCGGTAGTGTGCTGTGGCATCACAGCTCATAGCACCTCCAACTCTTGGGCTTAAGCAATTCTCTTGCCTCAGCTTCCAGTTGCCTGCCACAACACCCAGCTATTTTTTTTTCTTGTAGTTGTCATTGTTGTTTGGCAGACCTGGGCTGTGTTTGAACCTGCCAGCCCCAGTGTATGTGGCTAGCACCCTAGCAGCTGAGCCCCCCACTCCTTTGAGTGCCACAGGTGCTGCCCCAATATATATATATTTTTGAGACAGAGTCTCATTTTGTTACCCTTGAGAGAATGTCATAGCATCCTAGCTCACAGCAACCTCAAACTCTGAGTTCAAGTGATCTTCTTGCCTCAGGCTATATTGTTAAATGTGTACATATTATGGAATGTAGATTATACCTCAATAAAGCACTTTTTTTTTTTTGAGACAGAGTCTCAAGCTGTCACCTTAGATAGAGTGCCATGGTGTCACATCTCACAGCAACCTCAAACTCTTGGGCTTAAGTGATTCTCTTGCCTCAGCATCCCAAGTAGCTGGGACTACAGGCACCTGCCACAATGCCTGGTTGGTTATTTTTTTGGTTGTAGTTGTAGAATGCCATGCCATTGTTGTTTTTGGCAGGCCTGGGCTGGATTTGAACCCACAAGCTCCAGTGTATGTGGCTGGTGAACGAGCCATTGAGCTACAGGTGCCAAGCTCTCAATAAAGCACTTTAATGAAAGTAGATTAAAATTCATATGAACATAACAACAATAAAAAGAAATCCTCACTGGCAGCGCTTGTGGCTCAAAGGAATAGGGGGCCAGCCCCACATGCCAGAGGTGGCGGGTTCAAACCCAGCCCCCAGCCAAAAACTGCAAAAAAGAAAAAAAAGAAAAGAAAATCCTCAGTGTATAAATTAAGCAGCATATCAGACATAACCAAAGAGAGAACCAGTGAACTGGAAGATAGATCTGAAGAGATTACTTAAATTGTATCACAAAGACACAAAGAATGAAAAATATGGAAGAAAGGTGAAAAGACATGGAGTACAGAATGCAAAGGTTTAGCATACTTGTAATCAGAGTTAGCAAAGGAGACAGTACAGATGATAGAGGAAAAAGAATATTTGGGGTCAGGTGCAGTGGCTCACATCTGTAACTCTAGCATTCTGGGTGAGCCAGGAGGGAGAATTGCCTGGACTCAGGAGTTTCTGTTGTTGCTGTTATTGTTGTTTTGAGACAGAGTTTCAAGCTGTTGCCATGGGTAGAATGCCATGGCATCAAAGCTCATAGCAACCTCCAACTCTTGGTCTCAAGTGATCCTCTTGCCTCAGTTTTCCTATTTTTAGTAGAGACGGGGTCTCACTTTTGCTCAGGCTTTTTTTTTTTTTTTTTTTTTTTGTGAGACAGCGTCTCACTTTCTCACCCTTGATAGAGCGCTATGGTGTCATAGCTCACAGCAACCTCAAACTCTTGGGCTCAAGTGATCCTCTTGCCTCAACCTCCCAAGTAACTGGTACTACAAGCTCGCCACAACACCTGGCTTTTTTAAAGACAGGGTCTCACTCTTGCTCAACCTGATCTTTTTTTTTTTGAGACAGAGCCTCAAGCTGTCCCCCTGGGTAGAGTGTCCTTGCATCACAACTCACAGCAACCTCCAACTCCTGGGCTATAAAGCGAGTCTCCTGCCTCTGCCTCCCAAGTAGATGGGACCACAGGTGCCCGCCACAATGCCTGGCTATTTTTTTTTTTTTTTGGTTGCAGCCATCATTGTTGTTTGGCGAGCCCTGGCTGGATTCAAACCCGTGACCTTAGGTGTATGTGGCTGGCACCTTAGCCTCCCAGAATGAATTCAGGAGTTTGAGACCAACCTGAGCAAGAGGGTGACCCTGTTTATACCAAAAATAGAAAAAATTAGGGAGGTATCATGGCAGGCACCTATAGTCCCAGCTACCCAGGAAGCTGAGGCAGGAGGATCACTTGAGTCCAGAAGTTTGAAGTTGCTGTGAGCTGGGCTGACACCATGGCATTCTAAACTGGACAACAAGTGAAACTTTGTCTCAAAAAAAAAAGGATCGGTGCTTGTAGCTCAATTAGTAGGGCACCAGCCACATACACTGAGGCTGGCGGGTTCCAGCCCCGCTGGACCTGCTAAAACAACAATGACAACTCCAACCAAAAAATAGCCAAGTGAGGCTTGGCGCCTATAGTTTAAGTGGCTAAGGCGCCATCCACATACACCAGAGGGGGTGGGGTCCAATCCAGCCCGGGCCTGCCAAACAACAATGACAACAACAACCAAAAAAAAAAAAAAAAAAATAGACAGCTAAAACAGCAGTGACAACTGCAACAAAAAATAGCCAGACATTCTAGCGGGTGCCTATAGTCCCAGCTACTTGGGAAGCTGAGGCAAGAGAATTGCTTAAGCCCAAGAATTTGAGGTTGCTGTGAGCTGTGATATATGTCGCCAAGGGAGACATAGTGAGAGTCTGTCTCAGAAAAAAAAAAAAAAAGGGCAGCACCTGTGGCTCAAAGGAGGAGGGTGCTGGCCCCATATGCCGGAGGTGGCGGGTTCAAACCCAGCCCTGGCCAAAAACTGCAAAAAAAAAAAAAAAAAGCAGCTGGATGTTGTAGCGGATGCCTATAGTCCTAGCTACTTGGGAAGCTAAGGCAAGAGAATCGCTTGAGCCTAAGAGTTTGAAGTTGCTGTGAGCAGTGACGCTACAGCACTCTACCTGGGGTGATGAAGTGAGATTCTGTCTCAAAAAAAAAAAAAAAAGCATATTGGGAGCCATATTGGCTGAGAATTTTCCAAAAGTGATGAAAGACATGAATTCATAGATGCAGGAAATACAACATACTGAGCATAATAAATAGAAAGGAATCGACATCTAGACACATTGCGATAAAACTACAAAACACCAATGATATCATGGTATCTTAAAAACAAGTAGTAAAGTCAGATCATCTACAAGGGAATGATGACTGAGCAGATTTCCTTACAATCAACATACACTGTGCCTATTATATACCTACTCTGTCCTAGGTACTTAGAACCCAGGGATGAGCAAGCCCCTCCCTTGTGGTCTACAGCATGTATCAGGGAGAGAAAGCAGCTACAGTATGATGAGTTGGCGTGGCTGGAGGGCAAGAGAATTAGCAAGAAAACAGTACATGAAGAACCGCATTACTAAGATTTTCCTATCAGGGCTGGCACATCCCATGTGTTTGACAAGACAAGGAGGGCTTTTTTCTCCAAGAGACCTCTAGGACAGCAGCTGCCACATTCACACATTCTTCCTGGGGACAAGAGGCTAACAAAATGTCCTAAGACTAGCAGCTTCCTCTGTGGACCCCAACGAAAAGGAGAGGGAATGCTTTTCCTTAGGGCATTCCTCAAGGCCCTGAACTATGACCACAGGACAGGTTGCAATGTTCAGAGCCCTGGGGTCAGCAGAGGCTCCATGGGGGTAGGGAGTTATACTGGAAAGAGACCAGAAAGTGTCAGTAAGGGGAGGAACGCCCTGAGGCATGGAGTGCTGCCCATGATCAACATGGGCTCTGTCTAGGCTGCGGGCTGACTTCTGGTGCCAACGCACATCTCTCGGCCCTGGACCCACCCCAAAACACGGCGTATCGCCTGGCTTTCCTTCATTAATTAAGGAGTTGGTGGAAGCTCTCCCCCCTACTCCATGGCAGGGAGTATGTCCCGTTTAGCCTTCTATTGCCACTGCCTGGGCAGGCTAAGCTCTACCTGGTGCTTATTTAAGGAGTGGGGTCGGAGTTGAGACAAGTGAAGGATTCTGGGAGAGGGCGTGGGGGACAGGTCAAGAGGAGCAGAGCCTGGGAAGGATTAGAAAGTTCTTCGAAAAATGTGGACAGACGATGTGAGGGAAGGCGAGCAAAGGACAAATGAAAGCAGGCTTCCCATGGTCTAGAGGTGGATCAGGGGTGGAGGAGAAAGGGACAGCCGGTCGCGTTGGTGACCTTCACGGACTCTTACCCGGGAACCGGGGGCGAGGCCCTTGCCAGCCCCGGGGCCAGCCGCCAGGTCCCCGCCTCCGCGGAATTTACTCCTGTCCCGCCCTTCTCCGGATTTAGTCGGTGCAACCTGGGCGGCTCCGCAGCCGGCGCTTCCGCCTTCGCCAGGTGAGGTCCCTACCAAGCAGAGCCCCCTGGGGTGGGGAGCGCAGGCGAAGCGGCGGTGGCTTGAGGTGCGTCTGCGGGATGCCGGGACTCCCTTTCTCTTCCTGGATTCTTCCCTTCCGCAGCTCTGTTTCCTCTTGCCGCCCTTCCGCCTGCTTTCCTCTTCCGACCTTACCTGCGGTGCCGGGTCTCCCAGATTCTGGGCTGTCTCCTCCTCAACCCCTGCTCGCGTCCAGTTCCTACCACATCTCCGTGTTTCCATCTGGGCCCAGCATCGGGGCCTCCAATTAACTAAAGAGGGTCGGTAGGGGGAGTCAGGTGTATGTAAGAGAGACCGTTCATGCAGGCAGCCAGTACCCGCAGCACCTAGGGGCTTATTTAACAAAGGTTGGTGGAGTTGCCTGAAGGCTGAGTGACTCAGGCTGCTGGCAGGGATCCGTACCTGGAGCTGAGATGTGGGTGTGGATGGGACTATACCTGGCCGCCTAGGTGGCCCTCTAGGCGGGACCTAAGCTTAGCCATCGCAAATGGCGGATTTGACTTCAAATGTTGCTGCCTCAAGTGTCTAAGAGGCAATGATTCTGGCTGTCTCTGGGTCCACGGACAGTATGCTAGTGCGGTATGTCTTACACTAAGACATCTGTGGACACTGTACCTTGGTGTCTTGTGTGTTTATGTGGGTCTGGTGTCTGGTGAACGTGTGGGGCACGGGATCTGGTATCTTTGGTGTGTGGAGACAGTGAACTACAGGGTCTCAAGTACACAGATGTGAGTGGGCATGTGGAGTCAGCCTGGGTGTTTTGTGGTCACATTCTGGAATGTCTCAGCTTTGATAGGGCATGCTTTGCAGCATATCTGAGGGTCTCAGTATGTAGTATGCAGCAGCATGTGGGAGGCGGGGTACATTTGTGTGTGTGTATGCTTGTGTTTACCTACTTGCCTGAGATATGAAGTAGTTAGCTTATCTGGGCATCTTCACTGTGAGTGTGGTAGGCAAAAATGTCTCATGTTTGAGGAGGGGAGGAGTCTCCAGAGTGGGTATGTGTAACAGAGTAGCTCAGGTCTGTTGTCCTAGGGGTACAGAGGCAGTGTGCTTTAATATCTCAGGATATCATCTGTAGCACCATACCTGGAGTCTGTAGTGCAAGCAGGCAATGTACCAAAATCTCAGGTGTGAGGAGGACAGGTTTCTTAGGGGTGAGGGGGTAGAGCATCTGGAGGCCTTGGCTTGGGGAGCATTCTACCTGGGATTTGAGTGGTTAGGGGTTCCTGGCTATCTGATATGTCCCTCTCTCCATACTTGTGGAGACTTATGGATGGAACTGGAGACCTTGTCTCTGGTGCCTGAGTTTCTGAGGTGCCTACCCTGGGCTACATATCTGAAGGGGAATGCCATCATCATTAGGATTCCTTGGCTCAGATATGCTCCCTGAGGCGGGCTCCCTGTGGCTGCTGAGGCTGCTCCGGGACATCCAGCTGGCCCAATTTTACCGGCCCATCCTTGAGGAGCTTAATGTCACTCGGCCAGAGCATTTCGACTTTGTAAGGCCTGAGGACCTGGATGGAATTGGCATGGGCCGGCCTGGTGAGGGACCCCTGCCCCAAGACCCTAGTCTGTCCTTCCCCAGCCTATCATTGCCTGCCTCTCCCCACCCCTGTTCTTGCCTGTAAATCTCTCTACGCCCTGCACCACCCCCTCCATCCCAGCCCTCTGATTCTGGCCTCCCCCAGCCCAGCGCAGATTGGCTGAAGCTCTGAAGAAGCACCGTTCAGGGATCAAGTCTAAGAACTGGGTATACAAGGTGTGTGTTGGGGGGGGCGGGGTTAGAGACAGCTTCAGCCTGGGAATGAGGTGGGCTGAGTCACAGGAAGAGGTTCAGGGGTTCTGCACACCTGATTTCCCACCCCTGTTTCAGATCCTCGGAGGTTTTGCCCAAGAACAGAAGGAGCCTACCGTGCCCTCAGACAGCCCACTGCGCCTCCATGAGCCAGAGGGGGGACTCAAGTGTCTGATTCCAGAGGGTGCTGTGTGCAGGGGGGAGCTGCTGGGCTCAGGTTGCTTTGGTGTGGTGCACCGGGGACTGTGGACCCTGCCCAGTGGCCAGAGTGTGAGTGTGCGGGGATCATAGCTGCCCACTCTCTTCTTCATGCCCTCTGCTCTGGCCCTGGCATGGTGGTTCCACAGGATGCCTGATGGTGTTCCCCTACCTCCAGGTCCCAGTGGCTGTCAAGTCCCTCAGGGTAGGTCCCGAAGGCCCTGTTGGCACAGAGCTGGGGGACTTTCTTAGAGAGGTGTCAGTCATGATGAACCTGGAGCACCCACATGTGCTGCAACTGCATGGCCTTGTATTGGGCCAGCCTCTGCAGATGGTGAGCAGATCCACACGCTGGCTCCCCCACACAGCCCCAGGGGTGGTGTGCAGCAGGAGGGTGGGCAGCCAGAGTCCTGTGAGGAGGGCTGCTGCTCACCAGGCCTGTGCTCCTACAGGTGATGGAGCTGGCTCCGCTGGGCTCCCTGCATGTGCGCCTGATGGCCCCAGCCCCTACACCCCCGCTGCCGGTAGCCCTGCTCTGCCTCTTCCTGCGGCAGTTGGCGGGGGCCATGGCATACTTGGGAGCCCGTGGGTTAGTGCACCGAGACCTTGCAACACGCAACCTATTGCTGGCTTCACCCCGCAGGATCAAAGTGGCAGATTTTGGGCTGGTGCGCCCGCTGGGTGGTGCCCAGGGCCACTACATCATGGGTGGGCCCCGGCCCATCCCCTATGCTTGGTGAGGTCATGCCCTGGGGTCGCTAGGGCAGAGGTCGGTCTAGAGGGCAGCTAAGGGGAGCTCCAGGGCTGGTCTTCTGAAAGAGGGTGGGATAAGAAGAGTTGTCATCGTTAGATAGGAGAACCTCTGAAGACTATGGGAGCACAAGGCAGGGGTGTTCAGTGGAAGGTGAGCTCAATTCCACGTCTTTCTGGCAGGTGTGCACCAGAGAGCTTGCGCCAGGGAGCCTTCTCGTCTGCTTCAGATGTATGGATGTTTGGGGTGACGCTGTGGGAGATGTTCTCCAGGGGCGAGGAGCCCTGGGCTGGGGTCCCTCCATACCTCATCCTACAGAGGCTGGAGAAGGACCAAGCCCGGCTACCTAGGCCTCCCCTCTGCTCCAGGGCCCTCTACGCACTTGCCTTGCGCTGCTGGGCCCTCCATCCTGCTAACCGGCCTACCTTTTCCCACCTGGAAGAGCTTCTCCAAGAGGTGGGAACTCCCACCTCTCCAGATACACAGTCTCTTCCCTTCATTCTCTTTCCCTGGGATTCCGTGCACAACACTAACATATCCTGTTGCCAGTGCTGAGCTCTAGGACCCAACTCTGAACCAAACAGATTTAGTCCATACCTGCAGGGAGCTCAGAGCCCTGGGGAGGCAGGTTGGGGCTACACAGATGCAGCTTAGAGGACTAGGGTCTATGTCTGGGCCAGAAAAGGAACACAGAGGAGAGAGCAGTAGGTTGCAGTGGGTGTTTGACAGGCAGAGGAAGAGTTCAGCGTGGGAGGGGGAAATGGAAATAATGAGGCTGCAGAGTGAACAGGGGTTGCATGATAAAAGCTTTTGTGAGGTGTGGTGAGTAACACTAACATGTACAGGTCTTAACCTGTATAAGAAACCATACGTGCTTTATGTGGATCCTCATTTCATCCTCTTAGCTACTGAGATAATTATCATCTCCATTTTACTGATTGGCAGTTGAGGTAGTGATGGTATACATGACTTGCCTAAAGTCACCTGGTAAGTAGAGAAGTTAGAATTTAAACCAATTGGCTCGGCGCCTGTGGCTCAGGTGGCTAAGGTGCCAGCCACATACACCTAAGGTGGCGGGTTTGAATCCAGCCTGGGCCACCAAACAACAATGATGGCTGCAGCCAAAAATAGCTGGGTGTTGTGGCAGGCGCCTGTGGTCCCAGCTATGGGAGGCTGAGGCAGGAGACTTGCTTGAGCCCAGGAGTTGGAAGTTGCTGTGAGTTGTGATGCCACATTACTCTACCCAGGGGGACAGCTTGAGGCTCTGTCTCAAAAAAAAAAGAATTTAAAACAATTAATTTGACTTCAGGGCTGTTCCCTAAATCATTACACTCTACTGTTTAAAGTTTAGACTTTTTTTTCAGACAGAGTCTCACTTTATTGCCCTCAGAAGAGTGCTGTGGTATCACAGCTCACAGCAACCTCCAACTCCTGGGCTAAGGCCATTCTCTTGCCTCAGCCTCCCAAGTAGCTGGGACTACAGGCACCCACCACAACGCCCAACTATTTTTGTTGCAGTTTGACCAGGGCTGGGTTTGAACCTGCCACCCTTGGTATATGGGGCCAGCGCCCTACCCACTGAGCCACAGACACCACCCAGTTTAGACTTTCCTTTGAGGGCATTTGGGAGGTATGGAAGGGTATTGAGCAGAGGAGTCACAGCCAGCTTTGCACATTATATCACTTTGGGGTGGTGCAAGAATGAATCAGAGGAATGATGCTGAAGATGGGAAGACCAGGTAGGGGACAGTGGCTATGAAGATTTAGGTAGAGACAGGGTCTTTGTTGCTCCTGAACCCTGGGCAGTATCCAGCTTGACATAGGATCCAGGTCTGCCTCCCCCACCAGACTGCAACTGGGGGACAGGGAGAGTTCCACCCTGGGCCCAGCACAGAGGACATACCTGATATGGGTTTGATTGACGGGTACACAAATCTGAGGGAGTCCTCTTTCTTCCCTGCTCCCATATTACCTTTCTGACTCAGGCTATAAGCCCAGCCACACTCTCCTCCCATCTCCACAGGCCTGGCCTTCTGAAGGACGCTGTGTAAGGAATGTCACAGAGCCAGGCACCCTGAGGATGGAGCCCGGTGATCCTATCACCATCATCGAGGGCAGGTGACAGTCCCATGCCTCCCAAGCATCTCTAGGAGGAGGACACCCTCTCAAGCTTCCTGACTCCTAGACCCTGATCTCTTCTCCCCAACTCCTTGAACCTTAATCTCTCTTCACTAGGCCCTGAGTGCTCTAACACAATCATGGCTTCCCTCCTGGAGCCACCAGTGGCCCGCAGAGCCCTTCTGCATTAAGGAGGGGCTTCCCTTCCCCTAGGCAGATACAGCTGCAAGGCACATAGCCTTGTGAGCTGAATGTGGGCTGCAACCCAGACCCCACCTATCCTCTTGCTCTCATCCCAATCACCAGCTCCTCTTCCCACAGCCCAGACTCCACAGTCTGGAAGGGCCAGAATGGTCGCACCTTCAAAGTGGGCAACTTCCCAGCCTCAGCAGTGACACTGACAGACTTGTCTGGCTTACCAGCTACTTATCCAGTCCATAGAGGCTTCCCTGCTCAAGGAGAGCAGCCCCGAGGAAGCACAGATGGGTGAGGTCCTAAAGAGGTTGGGGGGCTCGGCGCCTGTGGCTCAATCGGCTAAGGCGCCAACCATGTACACCTAAGGTGGCGGGTTTGAATCCCCAGCCCGGGCCGCCAAACAACAATGATGGCTGCAACCAAAAAATGGCCGGGCATTGTGGTGGGTGCCTGTGGTCCCAGCTACTTGGGAGGCAGAGGCAGGAGACTTGCTTGAGCCCAGGAGTTGAAGGTTGCTATGAGCTGTGATGCCATGGCACTCTACCCAGGGGGACAGCTTGAAGCTCTGTCTCAAAAAAAAAAAAAAAAAAAAAAGAGGTTGGGGGATACAGATGGGCTGGGGGAGCCAAGTCTAGCAACTTTTCTGGAAGGGAAGCTTGGGAACAGGACCAGGGTGAAGCTGGGCATGATCCTGAGCTTTGCTTCCCAGCTAGAGCTTCCACCTTGGTCTCCTAAGTGCCCTAGAGAGTTTCTTTGAGCAGAAACATTGATATGTGGAGTAGAAAGGGGTAGTGTTGAGGATAAACTGGATCATTCTCTGACAGGAACAGAAAAAAGACAAAGCTTCGTCATCTACCTCCAGCACGGGGCCAGAGAAGGAATGTGCCCCTGCAGAGGATGAAAGGTGGGCATGGTGGGACTCCAAGGTCTTTGAGGAGGTCCAGAACAAACCTCCAGTTCTGTCCCCCTGCCCTGAATATATATGCCTTTGCATATGACCTCCTTTCCCTAAATTCAGTCTGTTGGCATCCTAGCTACACTGACAGATGGGAAGCACCCCTGCCTTCCCTACTGAATAGAACCCTCCCAACTGACCTCTGAGCTCTCGATTCTTTGGGCCCTCAGTTGCCTAAGCCTTGGTTTCCAATTGCATGCCTGTTTTATTGTCCCACCTAACACATGCATCATCCTAAGGATAGGGCTGGCTAGCTTAGCTATGTATGTTTGCAAAACCATCCAGCTCAGCACAGATGAAGACAGAGCAAGAAGACAGGACCAGTACCTGGGCCTCCTCTCTAGTTCTTTCTTTCTCAACTTTACAGGCATTTCCAAGAGTCTGGAGTCAGTTCTTTCCTTGGGCACTCGCCCCACAGGAGGTGGTTCAAGCCCCCCTGAACTTCGACAAACCAGAGCTGTGCCCCAGGGACACCCAGGCCTGCCTCCACACCTACCTTTTGCCTCCAGCTCCTCTCAGCCCAGTCAGCCCCCTAGGGAGCGACCTTCCTGGCCCAAAAGAGAACCTCCACACAATCACCCCATGGGAGCACCTGGAGCCAGTAAAGCCTCTGTCCCCTCTAGAGGCCTCCTGCCCAACCCTGAGTTGCAGAGGAAGATTACAGAGGTGAGGTTTCACTGAAATGGCCACTGTCATCCAAAAAAGGCTACCGGCTGGGGCAGGAAACTAAGTAAGGTTCTGTCCCCCCTCAGATGGAGCTGAGTGTACATGGAGTTACCCACCAGGAGTGCCAGGCAGCCCTAAAGGCCACTGGGGGAGATGTGGATTCTGCCATCCGGAACCTCAAAGTAAAGCCAGATCCTTCTCTGGGACTACCTCCTCCCCTGTCCCTGACACCTAGTGGTCATCTCCACTCTCTCCTGCTCCCACAGGTAGACCAGCTTTTCCATCTTAGTAACCGGTCCAGAGCTGACTGCCGGAGCATCCTGGAGCATTACCAGTGGGATCTCTCAGCTGCCAGCCGCTATGTCCTAGCCCGGCCCTGAGTTCTGCCTCCTTGGGCATGGACACCAGAATAGAAACCCTCAGTCCCTCAGGGCCTGGTCTTTGGGACCAAGCAGAACCAGAACAAGATCCTGACAGGGGCAAACTTTCTCACCTGGGGAAATCCCACCCACTACAGGCAGGTAGAGGAGGAGCCTGGGGTCAGGCAATGACAAATGTTTCTTCCCTATCCTGCCCTTGGCCTCTGAGGCCAAGAAGGATCTAATCCACTATGCCCACCACAGTCCAAAACAAGAGGAGGACTTGGAGGAAATGAGCTACTATACACGCTGTCCAGAGGAAGCTTCTACTTGCTACAGAGGATGATGAAGTGGCCACACTGGACCATGAGAACAGCCATCCTGAACTGTCATCAGTCACCACACTGGACTCTGAGCTGTCATCCTAGATGATGGAAGCAGCCATACTGACTTGGGACACACAGGGCCACTGTAGGGGATGACAATTACTCTTTTGAACTCAAGGTCATTTGATCTGCTAGCACTGGATGAAGCAGCCAGCCCCTGCCCAAGCACAGATATCACATTCCCCTTTTGTCCTATACCAATTCTTTCTTCTATTCCTTCCCCCCATTATATATACATCTTCCAATGTCCAAAAAGTTACAAAGTTTATATGAATATAACATACAAAGACGCAGCCTCCTTCCTAGGGCAAGGGAAGGAAGGGTGGTTAAATAAGGCACAGGAAGCTGCAGCAAGCACCAGCTAGGGGCCGGGCCCAAGGGGAAGAGGAAACTGGCACTGCCCCCCCACCCCACAGCTACTGGTAGGAAGGTGGGGACCATCTCAAAGTGCCATGGTCTGAGGCTGAACTACTTGACCAAGCTGATGCAGGTGGCTATATCTGCCATCTTTGGTGCCACTTGCCCTTCCCCGCACCAGCTCTGTTGCATAACCATAAAAACCAAGTCCTGGCTTGGTGCCTGTGGCTCAGTCGGCTAAGGTGCCAGCCACATACACCTAAGGTGGCGGGTTCGGATCCCCAGCCCGGGCCCGCCAAACAACAATGATGGCTGCAACCAAAAAATGGCCAGGCGTTGTGGCGGGCACCTGTGGTCCCAGCTACTTGGGAGGCGGAGGCAGGAGACTCGCTTGAGCCCAGGAGTTGGAGGTTGCTAT